>JAOUQZ010000010.1:8177768-8191464 GCA_028564935.1 Neosilurus hyrtlii | reverse complement strand
TGTGTGTGTGTGTGTGTGTGTGTGTGTGTGTGTGTGTGTGTGTGTGTGTGTGTGTGTGTGTGTGTGTGTGTATGACAAAGGTTTTCTCTTTGTCACTTAGTCTAAAGAGAAAGACAAAATGGTGTTTTCAGTCACAACCTCTGCAATATGCCAAATAACAAATGAAGGAGGCACATCTGCCAAGCTCCGAGGTAATCAGGCAGCTATGTGCTGGCAGGGACGGAGGGGAAGAGTGCTCTTTTCTCTGCTGCCGGACACCGACTGAATGGACTGTCCTTGGGAGCTGACGCTGAGTGATTGCGCAGTATTCCTGTTTGAATTACATCGCTTGCTTACTGCAGCTTTCAATGCAGGGGTACAGTGAGACAGAGAGAGAGAGCGAGAGAGAGAGAGAGAGAGAGAGAGAGAGAGAGAGAGAGAGAGATAAACATCAGCAGAACTGTGGACACAGGGGGTCTGTTACATAACTCCCCTGACTGGAAGACACACTGAAAGGAAAGTCCTGGGGAACACAAATCACCCAGTGATGCAGTTTAAAAGTAACAGCTACAATCTAACTTACATTATGAAAAACCTACCATTGAAATTGGTACAAAGGATTATCAAGTCAACATTAAAAAAACCCTCAAGTTCATTTTAGGATAACAATTCCAACAGTTTGTTTCTCGATTTCACAGCTCCCCCTAACGGCTTCAACATTCTCACCTACAACTACAAGCATTATATGATGAATAAAGTGGTACATAGTACAGCATACAATAATAATAAAAAACAAGAATTCAGTGATGCTCTGTGGGAATGTAGAAAATTGATAAACCATTCTATATAATCAGAGATTAGAATGTCAAGTTGTAATTTTTTCATCATTTACACACACTGCAAAACGGAATGTAAAATCAATCGTCACAAAATAATTTAACTGCACATGTTAATTTAGCAACTAGTTCTTATTACATTATTCTGAAGACAAATATGACAAAAACAACAAAGTCAAGCAGAGGAGGTTTTGTATTCCACCTTGAGATATGACTGCCACCACGGAATCTTTGAAGCCAGGAGGAATTCAGACCGGCAGGATCTGAAGCGCATCATACAAAATAGGGGCTCAGTCTGATGACAAAGCAGATATTACTGCTTGGTGTTTCTTAAACATTTTAAATGCTTTAGATATATCGTTACATCTAACTGTAATGCTTTTTAGTCACACATATTTAAGCTTTTGCTAATAATAAAAGACAGTAGTGACTACAGCACAATTAAATCACAAACTCATCAACTCAGCCAGTTCTTTGTTTACATTATTCCAAACAGGAAATGGTTTTGGAATGGTGCAAGATCAGTACGCTCTTATAATGTAAACACCCTTCAAGATGGAGGTTTACATTAAAATCAGTTAGCATGAGCAGTTCATGTCAGCCACTGTTTGAGTTTTTCCATTCATTGAATTCTTCATTGACTCGTGTGTGTGTGTGTGTGTGTGTGTGTGTGTGTGTTGCCTAATCAGGGTTAGGGAGAGCAATAGAAATTCAATTACCTTCAACTGATAATGAAACTTTCATAATAAATAAACAAATAAATAAATAAATTACCAAAAAAATTAATAAAATAAAAAAAAAATTTAAAAAGACAATGGCACTGAACTACTGAAATGGAGAAGATAATTTAAAAATTCATTAGCACACTAAAGGACACTATAATGAACAATGTACCAGGACCAGCCAGATCCTCTCACTGAAAGTATGATAAACTCAGCAGTCTGACTGAGATTGGTTACAAGAAAGTGCTCACTATAGAACCTGATGTAAACTATAGGGTCTCAGTCCAGAGTATCTCTGCTGAGAAGGGCAGAACACAACTCACTACCAGCACACAAAGACCAGGCTGTTATTCCAAGTGAATATACGAGTAAGGAAAGAAGCATGAATCACTACAGTTTGATTCTTTTAACCAGATACAGATGTGACTGTTTTCTCTTGGCGAGCATCATCAAGAGCCCTGAAGCTGCAGCAAAAAGTTATATATAGAACCTTCCTGCAGTGGGCATAAAACCTCAACTGCAAGTGAAAGGAAAAATCCTGTTTTACCCTCTCTCCACATATGAGCACATGCTTGCACTGGCCTGATAACGCTTAGCAAACTTTTTATTAGAACAACAGACTTGTTCAGAAGAATTATGTCACCAATATCATTTAACAGAGTTAAGTTTGCCCTTGGTACTAGGGGGCGAAGTAGCTAGATGAGAACACCACATTCAAACAAGCACTGCCCCCAACTTCAACAAAAATCAATCATGGCTCATTCCGACACAGCAAACTGTGATACCATGCTAAAATATCCAAGGTCCCTCTGGACACTATGTATCCTTAAACCTCTCTTACCACACCACCCCAAAGATAGAAGTGGAGTCTACACTGCCAAGAGAAAGGAAACTTAACATGCCTGCAGGCATAAAGTAAACAATAAGAGGAAGAGGTGGAAAAAAATCTGGTACCTATAAAAGAAGCAGTCGCAACACACTAGAACCCCCATGCAGATGGTGTTGCAGTCGGTCTCGGCTGAGGTCCAAAAAGTCCTCCCCTTATTCCCTTGAGCTCACCTTCCAGACGCGAGAGACTACAGGTGAGGGAAAGAGCTGTTACAGCTTTGGCATGGCTGCCTACAAAGTTCTGCAGCAGCAGCAGCAGCAATCTGGCCACGTCACACCCTCTCTCTCTATCCCAGCACAGAGAGAGGAAGCGTTGGCTTCTGACAGTTTCCCCTTGGCACAACTCAGTCAGCAAGCAAATAGCAGTGTCCGCAGTAGGCGAGCACTGCTGGTCTTGCACGATCACTCAGCAGTTGAGTGTTCTGCTCTGCTGCTATCGCCAGCCTCTCGCTGTCTCTCCCTCCCTCCCTTTTTTCCTTCTCTCTCTCTCTCTTTGCCTCTGCCTCAGTCTCTTAGCATATCTCTCTCTCAAAATCTCTACATGTTTCTGCCGGTATCTCTTTACCTCCCGCCCCTCTTCTTTTCTGTTCCCCTTTTCACATCTTTCTCTCTCACTGGCTCGGTCACTTGAGGCGGGACCACAGGCTGCCAAATAACATTTGCAGCAAACTGCTGACTGGCCACTGCAGAAAGAGCTCAGTCCAGACATTTTGCAAAATTTATTACTGTTATTTTTTTCCCTTGGTGTTTCTGTCTGCCCATTAGATTCTACCACAACAGCGACCACTGGAACAAATTATATATTATTCTGTTGTACTCTGTTCTTCTGTAAAGTAAATAAATTAATAAAAAAACATGCCTAATTATATTTTATAGCAGTGATGCAAAGGCACAAATCTGCTTCACTGCTGAGAAAGTCCTCTTATGTATGAGGAGGGTACATATTGAAAGTATAAACAATTTCTAAGGACAATTTCAGCAGTCATCTTTGACAGAAATTTAGCATAGATGCATCATGCACTATACATCACTATGATCTCAAATTTAACGCCGAACATATAAACAGTTAACCCTACACAGCGTTCCCTTCTCTTCACTCAGTATCCTAATAAAGAAAACAGACCTTTGGACTCCAATGTCATCATCTCTATTAATCTCTGATCACTAAAGGGAGAAACAACTGCAGAAAAACGCTTCTTAATAGAAGAAGACTGTAGTATCGATTCATACTCTTCGAAGTCTCTAATGTAGGATCGAGTGGGGTCAGTTGTAACAGGATCAATTGCTTGATTAAGCAACAACCTATAGTGGAGACACTGCAAAGCTGTGAAGGTAGAACATTTCAGCAGTGTTTGTTTTGCTTGCAAAATAAACCAAAGTATGCCAGTTTTATTAACCCTGGGTTTACACTGGGGCACAATGTCCGCGAACTCCACCATTTGAGAGAACCGTGATAAGTGTGAGTGTGTGAGTGTGTGTGTGTGTGAGGTGGGGGGGTTGTATGCTGTGGGATTGAATGATTATGACCTTGAGGGAAGTTGGTGAATGCGTGGTGATCTTGAGGGAACTTGGTGGATTCCAGATGATTGTGCTGATCAGGACAAAATTTCTGACTGTCAAAAATTTTGCCACGATTATTAAGATGTATTACGATTTGACGCCAATCATAATAGAACATGGGAATAGTAGAGCAGCAAAGTAGACCTTAACAGAGCATAACAGACCTTCATGTACCATCATAGGGGATCTTGATGAAACACAATTCCTTAATAAACATAACACACAGGAATAATTCACACATGAAGAATGCACACTGAGTCTGATCTGGACCTATTGATATTTCATGTTCCTTTTTCCTGCTTATTTTGCACTTCAACTGTCAGTAGTGGCCATGATTAAATAATGGATTTTTGTAGTCGTGGTGAAGAGATTATAGACATGCTCGCAATCAATCCCAAAGGAACTGCAGGTTTTTCATGGACAGTTTCATAATCTCATACAGTAGCTGAAGCTGTGAGTCAGGGTGTAGGACATCAAGAAAGAAAGCAGTGCTTGCAGGATTGCGTGTTCACGGGTGAAATGTAGCTGGTCTGATTAAAGACATAACCGACATATCCGGATCGGAATTTATTGTTAGTCTTTTTTTTTATTGCACAAAATTCTATTCTTGGTGTGTAAAAACTAATAAGAATACATCTCTTTAATAATCTGGGTGATTTTGGGTGCATGTTTCATCCAAAAATGTTAAGACTGCGGGGGTGTATTTTTTTAAATATTGAATAAAACATAAAAGACAACGGTTTCCTTCATAGGAAAGTTCATGAAACAAGGGAGACTAGATCCGATCAGCTGGTATTTGTGACTTCATATTTGTGCAGTATGCGTTGTCATATATTTATGCAGTCACTTAAGATTTTTTTAAGCAAATAAAGTGCTTCACCCAGTGCAAACATTAAATAACTACATAAAAATTATTTCATGTGTAGCATAACTGTTTAAAAAAGAAAAAAAATTAATTCAATTTATAGGCGACAGAGATGTTTGAAGTGACCCCACCCTCATATTTCAAAAACTGGAGCACATGTTCCAATGCCACCTTTCTCCCTTTGTGATCCCAATAAGTGTTAATATGTAAGGCAACAGAAAACATCTAGATGATAGCAGAAACTGTTGGGAGAGTAGAAACGTATGAGAAAACCGTGATGAACATGCAGTTGAAAGATGCTCCCTGAGCAGGAAGGATTACAGCTTCTTACAGCTGACGCTCCAGCCTGGAGGATTGGGGCTGGGGATGACATCACTGTCTGAACAGCAACATTTTATCTCAACTGATAAACCACTTTCCATATACACTCACATTTGTGTGCTAATAATACACCAAGACATCTTCAGCCCAACACACTGAAACCAGACAGCTTTCTCATACCTTATAGGGGAAAAAAATAAAGAGCAGGGACGAAAAAGGGAGCAGCCTAAAAATCAATCCCATACCAAACACATGTGCAGATTTATTGGATGGGGATGAAGTAGAAAAGCATATAGGTATAATAAATAATATACATGCGTTCTCAAATAACAAGAGCAAAGCAGCCCAGAGGAAAGGATAGTCTAGCAGCAGCAATGACCTGAGAGAAAACCGGAGAGGAACATGATGGATAGATGGATGGATGAATGAATTGGAGGAGGTAAACTGTTTATTATTATTATTATTATTATTATTATTACATTTCAAAGGGAAACTAAATTATAGACTTATACAAGTTTGCCAGATTTATTCAGCCACCAATACCCATCAGATCACCCCGAACTGGTGCGTGTTTAACTGGAGAAATAGAAATACCAGTATTAAGACTAGTTATTTCTAGGAAGAATTGCTGAGCGCATGTCTCCTATAATGAAGCGCGTTATCACTTCAATGCGCGCGTGAACGCTGCAAATTCACCAAAACACCGCCGACTGAGCACCAAAAACAAGAAAGTTCACAGCCTTATAGTCCATGTGCGACTGCTCGACCCTGTAAGCGATTAAGGAGACATCTCTTACCTATTGAAAGTGTACGAGCCGTTTCGTTTAAACCTCATGATGAAGCACGGACGCAGGACGCAGGACGCTCACGCACACGTTGCGTCTCGATTTTATTTCTCCGCGCAGCCGAGCAGCTCGTTCACTGTTAGCGGATAAAACAAAGACTAGGAAGGCTTTTGTACAGCCTCTTTTTCCATGTGCAGATCCAAGACCGCCTCCTCTGATAGCCCGTGTTTCCGCAGGGCAGGGTTACGCCGAGATTGAGGGAGAACGCGCTCTCGGAAGGGCGGAAAAAGCCCAGGGCTGCGTCCCAAACCGCAAACAGCTCGAAAAGGACGCGCTAGCAACGGCCGCGCTCTCACAGGTGCGCAGAACACCAGCCCAAATCACAGCTGGGCTACTGCTCTGAGACGAACATCAAGCAACGGTTCTGAAATCTGAGGATGATACTGGAATATCCATTCATTCATTCATTCATTTTCTGAGCCACTTAATCCTAATTAGGGTCGCAGGGAGGCTGGCACCCATCTCAGCCGACTCTGGGCAAGGGCGGGGTACACCCTGGACAGTTCGCCAGGCCATCGCAGGGCCACCACTCACATTCACACCTGGGAGCAATTTGGAACAGACAATTAGCCTAATGTGCATTTTTTTTTTTTGACTGTGGAAGAAAACCGGAGTACCCTGAGGAAACCCACACAGGCACAGGGAGAACATGTAAACTCCATACAGAAACGGGAATTGAATCCAGGCCTTCTTGCTGTGAGGCGGACACGCTGACATTTACGGCATTTGGCAGACGCTCTTATCCATTTACATTTATCACTTTTTATACAACTGAGCAATTAAGGGTTAAGGGGCTTGAACCCCTGACCTTTGGATCACTAACCCAGAGTCTTAACCGCTGACCCACCGCTGCCCACTGTGCCACCATGCCGCCCTGATATCGGAATGAAGAGCATAACATATGATATTGCCTTTGTTACTGGTAGAGCATTCAAACTTAGATCATTCATAAATTCATTTAACAATTAATTCATTTAATTTTACTCACTCTCACCTTTTGCTAAAATGCTTAATCCAACCATTAGATAAGATTTACAGGAGCCTACCTCAGACAACACTGGGTGAAGGGGGGGACACCCTGAACAGCTCACCACTATCACACGTACAACTCTCACTCACACCTAGGGGCAATCTGGAACAACCAATTATCCAAATGTGCACGTCTTTGGACTGTGGGAGGAAACCGGAGTAAATCCATGCAGGCGCTGGAAGAACATGCAAACCAGGGCAAGACCAGACACCCAAGCCAGGGACTTGAACCCAGGACCGTCTTGCTATGAGGTGGACGTGCTAACCACTATGCAACCGTGGAAGGCAGAAAGACTAACAAACAAACAAACAAAAAAAACACTCTCTGGATCTAAATGAACAACTAAATTGACCAGCCTAAAAAAAAAGTCAAAATTTTTTTTGGGGTGCCTTTAGCCTTGATTACAGCACATAATCTCCATGGCATTATAGTTCCAGTTGGTCAGCCCGAGGCTCAGTAATATTATGTAGTGATAAAATGAAGTCAGCTGATGATTTGGGTGTACTGAACCAGGTGATCCTAATAATGGACCTTTCCCCCTGATTTGACTCAAAAAGTGAAAGGGTGTTTTAATAAGAATGAAGAATCCTATTCAGACATGAATTGTCCATCAGAGTCTTGACCTTAACCCCACCGAAAGTGTTTGAGACTATAGGAGCAGTTCAACCCCCCATCTTCAATATAAAACCTGAGTAGAACATTAATGCAAATCTGGATGGAAATAAATGCTATGACATTGCATGAGGTTGTTGAAACAATGCCACAGGGAATGTGTGCTGTAATGAAAGCTAAAGGCATTGTAGTTTAGGATTCACTTAAGTTATCTGGATACTAAGTATACTATGGATACTATGTGGAAATAAATACTTTTGAGATCTGATGGTAAAAGAATGTATAGTATGATACAGTTTGAAACTTCCGGTTGAGTATTCTGGACATGTAGTACTGGTATTAGGCTACGCAGTGATTACCAGATGCTGCATACTATCATGAGCTGGTTTTACACTGTGTGATTCCAGCCATCTTTTATGACATCTCTTTTATGCCATCTTGTCACACTGCAGGAGATGATTCCAAAAAAAAAATCTTGGCCTGGATTCTGGAACAGATTGTGTGGTTTTCCATTGCAGATTATGTGCTAAATATCCTCTTAGATAGACCAGCTGTTAAACCAAATGACTACATTTTTAATTTTTTTATTGTCCATTATTATGCTTCATTTTCTTTCATGTATTGCAATTTCCCCTATTGTAATTGTAGCTTTTCCATGAGTTTCGTATAATCCTGTAATCCTTTTTATAAAGGTGCATTATAGCAACAGTCAGAAAATCTTATGAAATCAGCATACATTTGTCATTGTTTTGTCATCGTACAAAACTGGCCATCTGTGAGCATACCACATTTTACACAACCAAATAATAATTTTATTATATGTAGCTTTTGTCATAGCATAGTTCGGATAAAAACAGTGATTAAATAGCTTTCATACCCCTTTCAGTAGCATAACACCAATGCTGTGATGTTAACACAATTCACCAGTTACCAAATATCATACTTAAAAAATAAGAGCAGAAGTTAAAAGATTCACCAAGCTAACTGAGTGCCATGAGATGCAGCTGAGTGAGGACAGCCATCATTTTAATGGTCATAAGGCAACCTGTACCACTGACACAAGTTAACCAAACGAAGCATGCTCAATCAAAGCCTAACTATTCTTTACAGTAGAGGGTAAAGGTAAAGCCTGGCTCATAAGGCTGGAGCTTATCCCAGAGGCTCACTTGTGGTTAAGACCTTGACCAGGGGTCTTAGCAGGGCAGAGGTCCAATGAGGATTCAAATGCTCAACCTCTTGATCATGAGCCCAGCACCCTATCCAGTACACCATCGGCCCCATAGTAGACTACAAGAGAGGGTAAACCCAAAAAATCCAAGCAAAAGACACTGAGGGGCGGAGGATGCAGCCAGAATATTTCAGTTTTCAAATTCTTCCAATCTAATCAGCTTAATACATACGTCATCTTTGGTAGTTAGCAATATTTCTACATCAAAATAACCAAGCATACCTATAATGGTGTGAAAATGGTACCATTCCCATTCATTATCATCTTTTTCAGTTTTACAAATACAGACTACAGCCATCTCCTGGTATTAAATCTACACAGAATGTGCATGCCTACCACCTTCTGTCATATCTATAGTGCACAGACTGTATTCAGAACAGAACAGCCTGCAAAATTAAGCTTTTTTTTTTACCTGCCATGTTGTCAAATTTAGTGGGGCTGGTGGTGTAAAGGTTAGGGTGCTGGGCTCATGATCAGGAGGTTGTAGGTTCGAATCCCTGTTGGACCCCCACCGTTCTAAGATCCGAGGGCAAGGTCTTAACACAAGTGGGCCTCTGTCCACCCAGCAGTATAAATGGGTACCAGTAAAAATACTGGTAGGTAACCTGCGATGGACTGGCGTCCATCCGGGTGTTGAACTCCTAGTCGCTTTACTCAACAAAACAAGGGGATAAGCTCCGGCATGAGGAGTCACTGGGCTCAGGTGTAAAAGCCCAACAGACTTACCATGTTGTCCAAATTTGCAACTGTAGTCTGTAAATTAGGGACTTCTTCCAGCTCAAACATGCAGTAGATGTGGGGGCTGCATTTATCTTTTGCTAGGCATGCCCCACACATTTCACCAATACAAATGTGCAGACTCTAAAATTCTATTCATTTCATCTATCCAGAAAACTTAAATAGTTTCAAAAATAAAGGTTGCTAGCTTACATGAACATGAACAGGAAATTTGCTTGAGTTTAACTGTGGCTTTAGGAACCATGGCTGTCTGGTTTAACACAGCAGTTCTCAGTGCACAGTTAAAATCCATCCTAAAGTTATGGGTGACATGTTTACTGAAGAACAAATGGTTTTTGTGAATATTTTGGTACTTGGATGTTATTAGTACTGAAATAACTACTGCTAGGAACTAGGCAGCTAGCATATTCCTCCCATTTTTAATACAAATGGATAACAGTTAGCATTAATGCATGTGTACAGAAAATTGCAAATAAGTTTGTACATATTGGGGCAATTTAACCCAACCCTACATTAAGATTCCAGTAAAAACAGAAAAGGGCCCCAAGGTAAGTGGGAGCCAGGATCTACTGAATATAAGGTTGTTCATGGTACTGTGAATGTGAAGACTGTAGAGGTAACAGAGAATTCGCAGGAAAATATCCAAAGAAAAGAAGATGCCTGCATATTAATCAGACTTTCTTTACCCTCTAAATCCTATTTGTACATTACATTATGATTAATGCTCTTCTACAACAATAAAAATTATTATTTTTGGCATTTCTTTCCCATGTTCCATAAGCCAAAATAAAACCAGAAGGTTTTTAAGACTTACATAAGAAGTCAGAGGTCCTTTTTGGTTCATTCATGTGGAGGACTGACTGTAGGTGATAAATGACTCTCTTGCTCACTCTGTGGTTCACCAGCTCCGGAGCCATTCATTAGAACATCAGTTTTGCTGGCTGGCCTATTGCAATTGATCTGCTACTGCAGAATGGGAGGTTATGCAATTCCCTCTGAGGACAGAAGTTATACCAGAGCCTTAGCTGCAGCAGGAACACACTGTGCTAGAACAAATTTTTTAAAAGAAACAGCATGAAGTGTGCTTACACACCCTCTTTATTTGTTTTTCCTATCTTATCTTATATGAGCTGTGAATATTAATGAGCGGTAGAGAAGGCCAAACATCATAAATTTTGTAGACTTATCAAAAAAAATCTGAGACTGATATGCCAGTATGCAGATATATAAATATAGATGTTGCTTTTGGTTTATTTAAGGGCATGAATTTTTTGGATTCTTCTTTTACAGTGTTGTTTGTATTGTTATTGGCACAATGCCTTCATCTTGGCTTAGTGTCTCATATTTACCTATTTTGTATCTTGTCTTGGTTCTATGTCTGTCTCCAATAACACTAACAAAACCCCATGACCAGAACGTTTTCCCACATATGCAATAGCTTGCCAGGGCAAGGAAAAGTCCAGGAGATTAAGTGTTTGAAACAGAAGAAGACATACATATTCAAGAGAAATAAAATTAGCATAGCGCATTTTAACCAACCAGATTAAGATGGTAATGTTTACTAATAACATGGTTTCCGGTGCAGGGGTTAATGACACTCACGTACAGGAGTAAGCAAATGGTTTGAGAAAGTCATTGTGGCTGATTCCATTCAATTCTCAATAATAACACTGAATTTAATATGCCTGGTAAGTAAATGGGCCCCTTTAAAACTGTTTACAGGTTCATTAAGCTTCTACATGATTTTTTTTCTTTTTTTCTTTTTCTTTTCTTTTCTTTATAGGCATAAAGAATAGTTAAAATGTGCTTCTGTGACTATTTGCTAGTTTTTAATATTTATTTTGAGCCCATTTATATTTTCTGAATCTGTTCATAATCCAGCATGTTTTTAGCCAATTTTTAAGGTTAAGGGTCTATCAGCAACCACATTTGGTGAAATGCTTGCCAAAATGTGTCAGCACAGGGATGTGTGCCTGACAAGAGCCATCCATCAAAAGGTTAGAGGAGTACTGGAATATGACGCAGAGCCAATTCTGGAACTGAGTAGAGAGAAAAGTCCAAATTATGCAATTTACATATATTAAAGTCTACAGTTCTCCAGAGAACAGAAGGTCTACAAGCTTTCAAAGACAACTCGCATAATATTTTTAAAATATAGATATATATTATAAAATAGCTAATTTTTTTAAAGTCAACAAAAAGACTTCTGTTGCACCTTCCCTACAGAATGTGCAGTGATTGGAGAAGCACAGAGCAAGTTTAACATAGACCACGTGGTCTGAGTGATGTGAGTGGAGCCTGAAACATGACAGACCCCCTGATACACATTCTGCCTACATAATCAAATCAATCAGCATTAGTGAGACTCGACAGAGGACAGAGCTGCAACAGCTATGTCACCGCCACTAATTAAAAATCTTTTTGCTGTTTTCTTTATCTGTTTAAGACTTCATCATTGTAGAGATGTTTGGTGTTTGCTGCTCGGGATACAAATATGATACAATATCCAGAATACAGATAGAAGTGGAATGCACAAAAGGCTGGAGCAGACACAAAACAGAAGTCATGAATCAAAATTACCATCCATTCCCAGTCCGAGCCAATGGTTATTTAGTCATGTTCACTTCGACGAATGAGTCATGAGAAGGCCAAACATCATAAAATATATGGCTCCGACAAACATACAAACCTCATAAACTTACGCAAGTATGATTTATGTGAAAGGAATTCAGTTTTTCTAAATAAGGTTGTGTGTGTTGGTATTCGTTCCAGGATGGTGAACTCTTTGAGCTATTAAGTTGTACCTGCAGAAGGCTGCACAGTGCCACTGCACAGGACTACTGTCTCTCCTCTTCTATTCCAACATCTCTATTAATCTTAATCTTCACAAGGCACAAACGTCCACTCAGCTGCTACATCCAGGAATTCTCAAGGCAACATTTTAATAACACCATACTTACTAGTACTGCCGCTACCATCACTGCATTGTAAATATGGTACAAAAGGGTTAAAAGTATATAAATTCTACAGATGCACAAATATGGTCTAAAATCTCCACTAACAATTTAGTATTGAATCAGTAATTAGAAATTTATCAGTAGATGCATATTATTTAAGATGCCTCTAAGGGAAGAGTTAAATCCAAAATGTATCTGAATATCTTTCAAATGCCCAATCAATCAGTCAAGACGAGAATATTATATTCCTAAAAAGCCTCTGCTTCAGTTTCCCCTGTTCTCACATATCCATTGTACTTGCATTGTCAGTCACTGTACACCTCAAAAAACTTTGTAGTGTTTGTGCTACTCATCTTGTTGTTGTTTTTTTTCCCCCAGGTACGAATATTGCTCTGTGGCTTCTAATGTTACAAGAAAATTACCGATGTCACCATCAGCATTTCAAAGTACATATTTCTTAACATATTAAATAAATAAATAAATAAATAAATGTGATTAAACTCATCATGTAATGAATTCAGACTGGAACATGTAAGTTATTTATTTGCTAATATTTTTTTGTTTATTATTTATTTGCTTGTCTTTTTCCTATAATCATAATAATAATAATAATAATAATAATTATTATTATTATTTTATTATTATGATTATTATTAATATTATTGCTGTTGCTGTTGTCGTCCTTATGAATAATAATTAATAACAAACTCAGTATAGTCTGCTATCTAGTATGACTATTTAAAGATTAAAAATAAACTCACATATATTAAAATATAAAGTAATATATTTATATAGAGATTATTAGAATGCTATTGTAACTGGGCTCAGATTATTGGACTTTAGTGCATGAGGGAAGTTGTGACAGGCCATAACAGAACTATAACACTACTGCCCTCTAATGAATACTGGTAGAATGTACAAGCTCACTTCACATGAGGATGGGACAATACTGCATTATTATTTAACAATAATAATAATAATAATAATAATAATAATAATAGCCCTGCAATGGCCTGGCGAGCTGTCCAGGGTGTACTTTGCCCTCGCCCAGAGTCAGCTGAGATGGGCGCCAGCCTCCCCGCAACCCTAATTAGGATTAAGCGGTTCAGAAAATG
>JAOUQZ010000010.1:8159473-8177668 GCA_028564935.1 Neosilurus hyrtlii | reverse complement strand
GACCATGAGATATCCATTAAGTGACAGTAATTCTGAGAAAATTATAATAACCTGATTATGCAGTTAGAGGGGCACAGTGGTAAAGTTGTTAGCACTCTCGTCTTACAGCAAGAAATTCCTGGGTTCGAGTCCTGTGGCTGGTAGGGGCATTTCTGCATGGACTTTGCATGTTCTCCTGGTGCTTGCATGAGTTTGCTCCAGATACACTGGTTTTCCCCCACAGTCCAAAAACTAACTGGATATTCTTAATTGTCCCTAAGTCTGAATGAGAGTATAAATGGATGTATGATAAATGGATGATGATAATAAAATTAAATTTCCAAATACTATTCTGATGAGTCATTATCAAATCCTTGCCCTGCTGAATTATCACCCCTCCTTCAACTGGACCTAAATCTGATCTATATGAGCGTTTCTATGTGATTCCAAGTTTTCATCCGCACTTTTTGGAGAACAGTCTGTATTTGATCCTCTGAGATCTATGAAGTCGCATGTGTGGACGCCAAACATAAAACAGCACCGCAGATTAGCTCCACTGCAGACAGCTGCTTCCCTTTGTACACAGCCCTGGGATGGGGGTATTATGTCGTGTGCACAATTCCCATTGGCTAATCTTACATCACACTCACTGGGACACACTGATCACTAAAGGAAACAACACACTACTGCACAGGACGTGAAAAATCTTTAAAATATTGCTGAATTTCTCAGGACTGCATTCTTGCTATTTGTTAGCTGTGGACATGTGCTGTACAATATACACTCACCAGCCATTTTAATAAGAACGTCAGTAATTATACAATCATCTGCCAGCAGTACAAGAGTGAAGGAGCTTAGAATTCACAGATAAGACCAGTAATCACATGGGAGAACATGCAAACTCAACACAGAAACGCCCCAAGCCCAGGAATCAAACGTGTCACCGAGCTGCCCTATATAATATGATATGATATGATATATGATATAATATTATACAATATCATATCATATCATATCATATAAAAAACTACAATATTGTGACAGTATTGAAAATAATAAGCAGTAATTGAATGAGGTGGAGTATGATATAGAGAGTTATTCTTGTAGAATGTAAAGTAATCAGCCCATACAAATAACAAGCAATTACTGCCAGCACTGACTGCACTGACTTGAAATAAAATAAAAACCCTCTGCTTAATCTTTAAATTGCTAATTAGCAGTAATAGTCTGTTACATATGACAGCTATGCGGCTACACTAATCCATTTCTTCATGTGTTTTTTTTCCCTTCCACTCCTTTTCTGTGGACATGTATAAGACTTCCTGCTTTTTTCCTGGTTGTTTTTCTTGTTCAAGGTCTGACCATTCATTACAACATCCAAGCAACCAACCCTTAATTCAATTCAGTGGTCTACTTCACAGAACACTGAACAGCCTGTTATTGTATAGGGTAGTCCTTGCTAAACGAGAAAATACTTGATGAAACAGGCCCAGAAGGATTCTTTATGATATATTAAGGCAATCTTTATACTACACATATGAAAGCTATGAAAAGGTTCATGGTCCTGCCTATATTACATCCATTTCATAAGCATTAAATGTACCAATACATTACTGAAAAGTATAGAGCATTTAAATAATGCAACTGCTTGATACACTGTACTTTATTGCCTTAAAAAGTAAAAATACCATACAGGAATATAACATCATTAATAATTCAAGGATGATTGAATACAGAGTACATGCTGTCCAACAAACTCCTAACCTAACTAGCACGGTAAAGCCAAGACTCAGTGCTCAGTTAATTAGCTTTATTCGATTTTTTTTGTTATGTATTTCCAGTGGAAAATGTGTGGCAACTTACACTTAAAGCAAGTGATACTGTTGACATTGTTGCATAATGGCCTATATTTAGTTTTTTAATAATAAAAAAACATTATTCTACGTATTCTTATTTGGAAACACACAAGGTGGTAACATTTTGATGGGGTGGTACTTCGAAAAAACAAGATATTGATAGATCTCATCTCATATTCTGAATCGCTTTATCCTTTATTACGGTCATGGGGAGGCTGGAGCTCCTCCCAGCCGATTCCTGGCAAAGGCGAGGAACACTCTGAACAGCTCACCAGACCATCACAGGGTAACACAGACATTCACACCTATGCGCAAGCAAGAATATCCAATTAGCCTAATATATGTCTGGATTGTGGGAGGAAACCGGAGCACCTGGAGGAAACCCATGCAAGCACAGGGAAAATATGTGAGCACAATAATGCTCTCCCCGGTTGCAGGACTCCAACCCAGGACCTTCTCACTGTGAGGCAAGAGTACTAACCATGCTATTACACATACTCAATTTCTGAGATTATAGCAACAGATCTCAATGCCACGTTGATTCCTATAAAATGCTGGCCGTGTTATTTTAATACACCTGACCACATCGGCTTTGTTACAAGAGGGAAAACACAAAGAGGTTCACTTTTACATTTATTTTTTATTTAGAGGACTTTTATGAGAAGCAATTCAGTCTGAGGATATAGCTGAGCATGGGGCTCAAACCACCCAAAAGTCACTCCATAACAGACACTGGATCTCGCTGACAGCATTTTAGTCAATAGTGCAGAGCTGCAGCTGCTGAGATAAGGGATTTTTAAAGGGATTTTTGCTCTTTGTTTTTTTCCTGCCATGAGCTCTCTACGACTTCCATCCCAAAGCTATATGTGCCTTCAATCCTATTTCATATTAGATTATAGAGACCCAAAACCATGACTTTAGGTGTACATCTAGTTCTATACACATAACCAGTCCACCTATCGCATCACTATCAAATCCATACCATACCATAAGAGACTACCTAATGTCTCTTTCTCATGTGAATAAACACTTAACATTATATATTTAAAAATATATAAATAAAAATGAACATGGCTATTGTTAGCAGCCACAGCTATCGAATAGCTTACTAGGTTAATAAATATATATCTGCAATAAGAGAGCTGAGCCTTGTGGAAGTCTCCGATCATGTATAGTGCATGTACATGCAGAGAGAGCATGTAGGTAGGTGGACAGGCAGGAAGAAGGGAGGCCATTCAGTCAATTTATTTGCAACAAATCAAATGATTGGACAGGCGTTTTACAGCCCTGTGATTTCCATAAATGACAAAGTTGTTTTTTATTTATTTATTTATTTTTGTAAAAACATTTGATTTATTCATTACTGTCAGGATACAAAAAAGAAGTTCAAGAAATAAAACCAAACAATGCTTCTAAAATATAGCTAGCCTGACTTTAATAGTGACACATCACAGTTTAATATACTGTAAACTATATCACAATCAAAAAGGTTAATATCATGCAGCCCTACAAGATACAAAATGAAAGTGATAAATCATTTTTATTCTGAATTAGAGGAAGCATTCTACAGGATGTCATGTTCAAACAATTTTTAAACAAATCCTACACACATTAGTGACTAGGAAAGAGATTAAGAAAACTATAGAAGTATAATTGTGCTTGCTTTCAATCCTAAAATTATTCTTAATTTATTTCTGTAGTTCAGAAAGCTCCAAAGTTCAGTGCAGTCACTTACAACGCAAATGCCAGAATGAAAAACAAAACACCCTTTCTCAAGCAAGCCAAGTAAAAAATAATCATTAAATGGTGAGTGTACACTAAATAGAGTACACTAAGAATGAAGTGTATTTGTCTCATCCAATAGCAGACATGCCTATTTACCCTCTCAGGGATAAATTAATTTTTTTCATAGAAGAAAGCTAATATTTTGCGAAAATTACCTTAAGGGTTTGGACAAAAGGAATATACTGTTATTTTACATTTTAATGCTCTCAGCAATGCATTACAGGGTCTTGCAAATTGGCAACAATGGTCCTTACAATGGTTTGGCATGGTAAAATAAAACCAAAACAGACAACAATTAAAAGAATGAAAAGCAGTTTATTTTCCTGTTCTGCCAATTTGAACAGTAAAAATTGAATTGCAAGTTGCCTGATGCCACAGTGAAACGAACTACAAGCTCTCGTGTATGCAATTTACAAATGCTTCCTCAACTAGAATTGTTGCAATTTAGGAGACATTTTCATTGGACAACCCAGTAGTTTCATCTGGTGGATTAGTGTGAACTACTTATTGCAAATATGCAACAAAGTCCTGCAGTGGTACTCAAATGTCTAAAATCATGTAACCAAAGTTCGTATGGAAATTAACTGATTAGTAATTAGGTGTTGCAGATTTGCAACCTCAGCCTGGAGAGGGTTAAACCTGTTTTGAAACTATATCTTGTTATTAAAATGTGAGCAGTTCTGGAATTTTCATCACTTTGTTTTTAGTTCAAGAAAGCAGCTCTGCAAACCACTGTGGGTTGAACACAGCTTTGATCACACACCATCAGTGCAGGAATGGAAACTAAGCTAGACTTTCTCACCCCAAACAGGTGTTAACGAGGCAGAAATGTATGCTGATAATGCTGTTATATCTAGTCATACCAAAAGATCACCAAAGAGACTGTATTTCCTGTTTGGTGGCCAAAACAATGACATAATGTTGAAAGGAGCTGGTCACAAGATCATAAGTGTAACTTCTGCATTCATGACTCTGTATTTTGACCACATGTTGAACTCAGTTGTTGTATTATATAGGTAGGTATTTAAAAGGGTAGGAATGCATTAATGCATGCATTCATTCATTCATTGGCCAAACCTTTTAATTATACTAAGGACACAGCAAGGTTGGAGCTGAATGTACTGAATGAGCAGGTTATCCCATCGATGGACTTTTTCTTACCTGATGGCACACATAAAATTAAAGGCTTAAATAATGGTTCAGGGGGCATTCATTCATTTGCTGAACCACTCTCAGCCAAGAATGGATAAAGGTGGGGTAAACCCTAAACAGCCCGCCAGTCTATTGCAGGGCTACACAGAACAACTCAACCTCCTTGCTCTAAGGTGGACCTACTTACAACTTCACCACAGAGCCCCAAACCTATGAGCATCTGGTAACTGTACGTACAGTACATTTCCATATCGCATCTGCCACTGTGTCCACAAATCACAGCCAGCCTATTGTAGTTCACCCATTTATAAACCATGATGAACGTGCATAGGTTACAATCGAGTATTTCAAAATTTTTGAAAGAAAACTATACTGGATACTGTAAAGGCTTCCTTATTGACAGAGTCTTCAAATGGGTGCTCTGCTTTTAAGCAGTGACTAAATCTATAATTTATGCAAATGACTAAATAAGCATACCGTACGAAACATTGCTCATAAATGTCTCATTTGTTATTTTAAGTTAACATAATGCTTAAGCTGCCAGAAGTCGTTATTCTTATTCAGCTCTTGACCTGTGTCACCTGTGTACCCTACTATTACATCCCTTCACATCATCTAAACCTCTCAAGAGCCTGGCAGTCGAACACTGAGGTTCAAACACACCACTCTAAACTCTATTACTCCTTCGAAGCAGCAATAACTCCTCAGTGTTTAGACACACTCTTCCTTAATACGTTTCTGAGCACGACTACCATCTCTACTACCCGAGAGAGGAAACCTCTGTGTTTCATGGTTCTCTCTGCCAAAACAGAACCCAAAGTCTGACAAACCCTTATAAACATATCTGACTCGCATGAAATGTCCTAGTGTAGACAGTGGAAATCTTGGACTTTAAATCCAATTATCCACGCGTCAAATATCCCTTATTACATACATTAATCTCAACTTAACCTTAAACCTAATGTCCTAAAATATAGAGCAGAACTGTTGGCCTCAAAGTTCAGGAGAAATTCTTTGCTGCAGAGGTCATTGACAGCAGGAAATCCAGCAGACATACTGGAGCATGATTAATTATCTACTCTTTAAACTCTTCAATCTGAACATGGACTCCAACATGTTCCACAGATCAGGTTCAAACAACGAGCTGCTTAGGGTGTACTGAGTGCTGGAAAAGGCTTCCACCTTTCCTTCGACCCTAGTAGGATAAAGCAGGTCAGTAAAAGAATGAATGAATGAATGAATGATAGAAACAACAAACATGCCTTTAGTATGACGATTGATGAACAGCACATTTGACATCAGGGACGTCCCAATAAATTCCAGAAAGATTTGACCATTCTGGAATTTTTCAGAATTTACTCACTTCCTTTGACCACTTCTATGACGTTTTCCTTGACAGTGACTTCTGACTGACAATTTCTTGACCTTCCTCCCCAACCACATACAATGCCATGAATGATGACTGGTCAGGGTCAAACTTCAGTGTTGCCAGCCTCTGAACTAAAACATGCCAAGAATTTGTGGTAATAGGATTGTCTAATCTGACAGGATGACCATTATAAAAGAAAAAAGAACTCTTGTGTGCTCTGATCCAGGCATAAGACTCATACTCTTATTAAGTTTATGCCACTTAAAATAAAATGGATGCAAACTTCAGGTGCTGGAGCTCATTTACCTACCACTCCTTTCTTCCCCTGAATCAGGTCTCAGTGGACTTAATTATCAGTTAATAAGCTGTGCAAGACAAGTTTCAGGCTACCACAGTAAAACTAAACTTTGCCTGAAGTCTCAGTACTGGAACTGAGAGCCACAGTTCTAGTCTGGGTTATTCTTCAGGATCACTAGTTTGCATATTCAGTTACTGTTAGTACAAGGTTTCACATGCTCTTTTCATATGCATATTTTATTAAGTTTGGGTTTAATTTTCTCTTAAAGAAGGATATGGATAGAGCCTTTTATCAGTACTCCGTGTTTATTTTGTCCATATTTTTTCCCATCATCAGTAACCTTGCGGATAAACAGAGTAGTACCCCTTAGCAATCGTGGGGAGGTATAGCCAATAGATCACAGTAGAGTCCCTAGTCTAGAGAAGAAATTGTAATAATAATAGAACTGAAAAGAGGGTGTGTGTGTGTGTGTGTGTGTGTGTGTGTGTCAACTATGTTCTGCTATTGTAGTAGTAGAAACATCCTACAGTTGCAATCAGTCCTTCATTTTAATCCACTGTCTTGTCAGCATTCTGAGCTCCTTCAGGTTCTTTCTAGATTTTAATGTTCCCATTTCTGCATCTTTGAGGTTAGAGCAGATTAAACTGAGTAGATTTGTGCAGTGTTTTCCTCTATGGGCCTTGTACTTGTTAGATCGCAAAACAGCAAAGCTCTTCTAATGCTCTTTGTGCTGGTGTATCTACAGGCATTCGCAGCACATGACCATAGACCACCTTTGCTGCGCCACTTTCGCAGACAGTGTGGTTGTATTGCACTTTTTGGACTGGTCAGCTGTTCAAGGTGTACCACGCCTTCGCCAAGTGTCAGCTGAGTTAGATACCCCCATGACCCTAGTAGTAGAGCAAATAAGTGAGAAATCAAAATGCTAAGAACAGACGTGGAGATATTTGGATGTTTCAAATTCAGCACATTCAACCATGTATATCATTTTGCAAACCTACAAGTTGTGCATTTTTTAGCTGTTTAAAGAATTATAATGTTTTTTTTAAAGCTGGCTTATTTACATTTAATTGAACAGAATCGAACTGATTTCTACATAAAAATATATGCTTCTTTCCTCCATTCCTGCTTTCTTAGTTGCATAAGGCTGATCAGGTGCACCTTGCTCTACCTTTAGAGGAAAACAGGGTATTCAAATGTCACAAGAGGTTCCCATACTGAGAGAACAGTGACACATTTAGAAAAGCTGAATCATGGAGTAAAAGCTGAAGGCAGAAAACATGCTATACACATCAAGAATCTAATTAAGTTGTAAGAAGAAGACATGAGCCTAAAATCTGTTTACTGACCAGAATTATGTGCTCCAATAGTCATGTAAATCAGATGGCAAATATAACAGACGCAAAAATAATTTGATAGCAGCCAATTTATTGAAAGAGATTTGAATATACAGGAACAAGCACCACAAAAAAAAAATTATAATAATAATTCAACATACTGATATATTTGAATAGACATATAATGAAAACTAAAATTTCCCTTAAAAATCATTATTTTACAAATATTTCAATCTAATATTATTGTCTAAATTGTTTAAATAATTCCTGAATAAATAATTTCTCACAGAATGATTATTTACATTTTATGTACCCTTTTTACAACAAATCAACACAATAAACCTGTTGGAAGGATGCCACAAGGAAGACTATAAAAGTAATCTTATGTATGATTTAATGGAAAATTTAATGGAAAACTAAGGCTCATAAAATTTAATTGCTGATTGGGTTGTTTTTTCATTTCAAGTGTTTATATCTATCCATTCATCCATTATCTACACCGCATATCCATAAAAAAAGCTTGAGCTTTCCCAGCTGACTTTGCATCAGGGGCAGGGTAGAGGTCACCAAACAGGTCACCAATCTATTGCAGGGCTAACACAGACACAAACAACTATTCACCCTTCACACTTAATCTCTGTCTTTGAACTGTGAAAGGAAACCAGCGCATGTGAAGAAAACCACACAAACACAGTGAGACCATGCAAACAGAAATTTCCCAGACAGTCAGAAGCTTCTTGCTAAGAAGTGTCAGTGCTAATCACTGTACCAACATGCAATTCACATCTATGACTAGAAAAAAGCTAAATAATTTACTGATAGATTAGTTCAAATAGTGCAGAAATACTTTAGAAATAGACTTTAATCAAATTTTTATATTATTCATTCATTTTCTGAACCGCTTAATCTTAATCAGGGTCACGTTGAGGCTGGTGCCCATCTCAGCCGACTCTGGGCAAGGGCAGAGTACACCCTGGACAGCTCGCCAGGCCATCGAAGGGAGAAACACGCTGACGGCAATGCAGCCTACTCTTGACGAAAATCAGCAATGGTTCTTTTACATGACTCTCACCACAGACAGTGAGCTGGCATTTGATAACCCAGTTAGGTGCACTGGGGGAACAGCAGTGACAACCCACTGATAGTGGGGCTTGAACCCCCGACGCTGGGATCAGTAATCCACCACCCTACCACCAGGCCACCACTGCCACGGTTTTTAGCAGGACAAAGAAAAGCACATTGCTCCTTACATGCCATTCACTCCCAATGAAGCAACCCGGGCGTGGCAGAAAGTGATGAATTAAAATCCTGTTGTCCAATAAGTGTTCACCTTTCTTTAAACCAGCAAGCACACAAACACCTCACAGACACTAACAGATGCCAAGGATTCAATGGGTGTCTGTTAGGTCTGTGACAGGGGCTTTCACACAGGCTGCAGTGTTAAGCAGAAAAGAATTTGAGTTTAATGAATAAACAGCTCAATATAGCAGTAAGAGTCTTAATCAAATAATTTGCTAAAGTACTGAATTACACCAATACTGATCAATAATGTAGACGTTAAATGTTTTATTGCTGCATTATAATGAAATGTGCCAAAGAGATGCCAGGCTTTCCACGTAGTTCTAAATCAGACAGTACTAGTGGAAACCCAAACACACATGGAGAACACTCAAGAATCCATATAACCATTTACCTGAGCTCAGAATCAAGCCAGTGACCTTAGAGCTGTGCAGTGAAGGTGATACATACCAACCCCAGGCCTTATAACATCCTAGCAAACATAATTTATTCATCCATCTGTTCATTTTCGAAGCCGCATCTCAGCCGACTCTGAGCAAGGGCAGGGTACCCCCTAAACAGCTAGCCAGGACATCGCAGGGCCAACGCACACACACAGCTATTCACGCTCACACCAAGGTGCGATATGAAACAGCCAATTAGCCTACTGTGCATGTTTTGGACTGTGAGAGAGAATATGCAAACTCCAGACAGAAACACCTGAGCCCGGGAGTCAATCCCAGTCCTTCTTGCTGTGAGACGGACACGATAACCACTGCGCCACCGTGCTGCCCTAGCAAACAGATAATATAAAATAAAATAAAATGACAACCACAGTAAGTGTCCTGATTGTTTCCAACAAACATGCACTGTAAATTACAAAGCTTTCTGTTGAAGCCAAATTAACCTAAACCAGCAGATCTCTGAACTACAATACTGAGTGTCAATTGAAAAAAAGCTGCAGTGTCGTAATGGAGGCCTTTTGACTATCAGTGCTTCATAACTTCCAAGTTCAAAAACATGACCACATAGGCCGTCGCCACAATAAAACAGGCTAAGATGCTAAATTATCCATTTGTGAGTGACAGTTATACTGCTGCTCTTCCACTCAATCTGCTCTTAGTTTAAACAGGCCACTGTGGTTAAGCAGTCAAGCTACTGTGCAAACTGAACTCTGATCTCTCTCCAGCTTAAACAGCTCTTATATTCAGCAGCAATGGAAGGTTCTCCATTGTTGAGACGAGGCAGTTGTAGATGGCTGTGTTATAAGTCATCAGTCAGAGCTTCAGATATTGGACAACATACTGAAAATGAAGGCCACTTGGGATGATGGGAAAAAATGCAGGCTTAGTGTGAGAACACAGAGTTCGTTCGTTTTAAGATTTGCTTGTTTTTGAATCTGCTGGCATTGCAAGTTCCCTACGGAGCCATTTTGTACGAAATAGTTAACTCTGTACGAGAAAAGCAATGCCAAGGAAAACATGTACAGAGTGCAAGGGCAGGACGACACCTCTGCTGCAGTAGAACGTTAAACACTGCAGTCCATCCAAAATGTTCCCTCCACCCACTGCAGGCCAGGAAAACATATCAAACAAACTCATAAACTTATAAAGTGATAAAGCTATTTAAAAAGAAACTCAAATATGTACATTATATAATACAACATTATATGAGGCTCAAGAAGAAACATAAAAGTGTTGAACTGGCATGTTAAGCTTGCTTTGACCCAACACAGTAAAAACTGCACTATATTTGACACGCTCGCACTGACGCAGTGCCCTGACGTAATTCTAGACCATCAAAACCGATGAGTCAGATTAGCTTTCAGACCTTCAGGGGAAAAAACAGAGCAGTGCTACATTAGTAACTGGCTGTCCATCAGCAATATTCTATTCATATAAGACATAAGGTATTGTTAGGGTGAAGTAAAAAGCATCTCGATTCCTTTAACAGAACACAATCTTTCCTTAACAAATGCCATAGCCATTAAAGGAGTTGACATGGTGCCCTTAAGGTACGGTATTGAGAACAATAGCGTTCCTCCACCCTGCCCAGAGTGTTTCCTTCCCCTGGCCTCGACGTCACCTCTTTTATTTTTGTCTACGTGCTGAAGTGCCGTGTTCCATTAAATATACCGCAGAACCATCTAGCACCCTCAGTCCTACTGTACATTTCATCAGCACGGTTTCACAAACTAATTACCATACACTACACACTCACCAAAAGACTCACATGAGGTGCACGACTAGTTAAATCCACTGGGTGGTTCTTTCTGTAAATGAAAAGTCCAAGATATATCAGCAGGTATTTACCTTGTGTTTTTCACCACTAACGCACCACAGACTGCAGCACACAGGAGATGCTTAGTGTATAATGGGATAAGAATGTGAATGTCTGACTATTACAGTAGCTACATGATGAAATCGTTGACAATACCTGACCTTGCTATTATCTCCAGAGGTTAATGGCACATGCAGATTTCTGAAAGACCTGCAAAGAAGACTGGGCGTTGTATATATTTTCTTTTCTTTTTTTTTTTTCTTTTTAATTCCTGATAAACATTCCAGTACATGCTAAATTACACAGTGCAACAAACATGCAATGGATAAATTACACAATTAAACTCTGCCGCAGAATTCATCCTTTTCCATCTGGCTGTGGCATAACATTCCTCAGCAAGCAAACACGATTATTGTCCTGGAGCTTTACTACGTATTAATCTCCCTGGAAAACAAACAAATGATTAGAAAACACAGCAGGCTTGCAATGATCCTGAATAATAGTTTGAATGATTGATACTAATAATATGCCAATGGCTTTACATTTCATTTATTGGAGGAGTTAAGCTGCTTTTTAATTAGCAGAAAACAAGCAATTGCTGGTTAATTAGTAACTTTGTAGGCATAAACACATCAGAGCACATATAGACATGGGTGTAAGGCCACTTTCTCCACCCTTCTTTATTTTGGCAACGTGTCGATAAATCCCAGCTATTCCATCACATGTAAACCATGGATGCAGATGGAGTCACAATGTTTATGATCAAAATCTTCTGTATTGGGCTTTTTGCGCAAGACAAACATACATAAGGTTACACCACAGTACTACATCCTGGTGATGAAATTTAAAATGACTGATGTTCAGTACAAAGTTCCAAAGTTGCTGACACTTAAAGCACTTTCTCACATCAGGACTTTAGGTTTAGCTGAGCTTGCAGCCATCACTACACCGCCTCCAAGACAAAAATCCTTGCATAATACAGTGACATAGCATGCATTTGTAATCGCCTCGAGTCCCCTCTAAAGTGAACATCTTTTGTTTCAAAGCAAAGGATAAATCATTCGTCCTCAGGGTGAAAAGAGATGAGAAGAAAAGGACACTTTTTCATTCATGTATTAACCCAGTAATTTAACACCCAGTGTGGGCTTCACCAAAGCAGACCATCCAGTCAGTGTGACATAACTGCGAAACTTACAATGTGTGGGAAAAAAAAAAAAGACATGGAAAAGACCCACATCGTGGCCACATCCTGCACCATATGATGAAAATCACACAAGTGAGATACATATACACTGTTGATAGTGAGATAGTATTTAAATAAGACAAAGTGTAAAACATCAGGACAGGTAGAATGTTCTACAAGTTTGTGACAGATTTGTGTACTTTAACCTTCTTGTGATTAGGATTACATGGATTACTTAGGTCGCACACAGAAGCAGCTGATTTACACATATTAAGGTCATTCCATATCAAATCAGCCAATAATCCATGCACTTGGGCCTCAGTTTTACTTATTTTGCCACTGATTATTCGTTTATTCGTCCACCAAATGAACAAATCTGAAGTTTGAGCCCCCTCTGTTAATTACTTTCTGAGTTAAGGCCATTTTCCAGTTGGGGAGCGGATCAGGGACCCGAAACAGCAGCAAGGAAACTTGACTACGAGTTCAGATTTTAATACTGAACTAAATAATTAATCTGAAATTTCTAGGCATTTTACAAGCAAGAATATCAAAAATGTAAATTCTAATATTACTGGGCTCATGCTTGGGTCGGTCCACCCTTCATCACAGCCAGATTTCAAGGTTCAAAATGATACTTAAATTAATTTCTCAGTATATTCTTTCACTCAGTTCACCATACTTACTTTGTTCAATGCCATTTAGACAATCTGAAACCAATTCTTGTTGAAAAACAGAGTCCACAGGGGACTGGATATTTGAGATTGATATTCAGAGACTCAGGAGGGCATAGAATATGGAATATTTTACTGGTTTTATTTTGTTGTGATGGATGTAATGGTTGTACTTGATATGCAGTTTATGTTATTAACTATTTAACAAAGAGGAATGATACTTTAGATTTAATCATTCAGTACATAAAGAAAGATTTACTGTGAAAAATATTTCAAAACCCAAAACCAAAGGACATGGAAGATTCTGGAATTAAAATGATTTGGCATGGAATGGCCACATGTTCAAACATATTGTTCAATTGGATAGAATCTGATCATGCATTTTTATATAGATGAGGTCAGCCAATTTTTATTTAATATGCCTCTGCTTTGGCAAAAACATCAGTAATAGCCAGGCCTTCAGACAGTGATCAAGAGATCCGACATCCTATACCTCTATAGTGGTGCTGTGAAGCGATACAATCACCACAGGAGCAAGACTAATTGCACCACTGCATTACAATGAAGCCTGAGAAGTACGAGTACAACAAGAGTAACACAACATCACAGTAATACAGTATGATTTTTCCAGAAACAGAAACACAAGTTCACATGATCACAAGACATCTTTATTGCTTTACATCCATGTGCTTTCAAATTATTAAAGGAAGTAAGAGGAAGGCAAGGCATTATTTGAAGAGGTCATATGAGGTCAACAGTACACACACATACACACATACTTACTCTCTCTCTCTCTCTCTCTCTCTCTCTCTCTCTTTCTCTCTTCAAAACATAATTTATAAATCTGACAATTTTCATTACATTACTTATAATTACATGTTTATCAATGAACTGAAAATAAATATGTTATTGTATTAAACTTTGCCAGTAAAGAGCCTTTTAGGTTTTCAGTGTTCTTTAACTAAACACACTATATAGTTTCCCTCAAGGTATCAACACTGTAAACATTCTGTATTAAAACATTTCATTCATTCATTCCTTTATTCATTTTCTTAGTCACTTAATCCGAATTAGGGTCACAGGGAGACTGGTGCCTATCTCAGCTGATTCCAGGTGAATGCAAGGGACACCCTGAACAGCTTGCCAGACCATTGCAGGGCCAAAAGTCTGGTTTTCTCCAACAGTCCAAAAACACACACCCCTAGGGGTGCTTTGGTACATTCAATTAGCCTACTGTACATGTTTATGGACTGTTGGAGGAAACCGGAGTACCCGGAGGAAACCCACACGAGCACAGAGAAAACATGCAAACTCCGCCAGAAACGCCACAGAAACGCCAGAGACCGGGAATCAAAGCCAGATCTTCTTGCTGTGAGGTGAACGTTCTAACCACTGTGCCACCATGCCGCCCTATTAAGACATTTCTATGATATCCCAATGACAAATCTATTTACTTTAAAACCACAACCTATTTCAG
Organism: Neosilurus hyrtlii; assembly: GCA_028564935.1. NCBI lineage: Eukaryota > Metazoa > Chordata > Actinopteri > Siluriformes > Plotosidae > Neosilurus > Neosilurus hyrtlii. The sequence goes on along the minus strand of JAOUQZ010000010.1, from coordinate 8,163,003 downwards.
ACCATGTCAACCAGTAGAGTTCAAGCACAATCTTTATCAACAAGGAGAAAAGAATTTTCCCATTAAAAAAATAAAATAAAATAAAATTACATTTAATTACATTAATTAATAAATAAATGACAATAGGGGATCAAACAAATACACTGCACACATTCCATATTTATCAAAGAAAATTGCTTTAATTAATATTTGGAGGCATTTTCAACCAATTACATGCTGATTTTTTTTTTTTTTTTTTAATAAATATTGTACTTTTGTCAACATTAACACTGGCATTGATGTGCCTTATCAAAGAACAGTCATATTACTGAGTTTACAGCATAAAAACCCTATTAAGTGTGCAGTGCATCTCTGGATATGATCATAATTCAATTAAAAGACCAAGATAAGTATTCTTTCATTCATTCGCAAAACTGCTTAATCCTACTAGGGTCACTGAGAGGCCTGAGCCTATCCCCACTGACTCCTGGTGAATGCAGGGTGCACTCGCCAGGCCATCACAGGGCCAAAACACACACACACACACACACACACACAACAATTCACACTCACACCTAGGAGAGATTGGGTGTAGTCAGTTAGCCTAATGTGCATGTCTTTGGACAGTGGTCTTACTCCTATCTCAGCCAATACTGAGTGAAGGCAGGGTACACGATAATCAGCTCACCAGACCATCACAGGACAAAACACATAACAGTCATATATTATACTTTTTTAATGATATATTATACTTTGAGCATATCTGAGATGAGATAATGAAGAATTAAAATATTTACAGCACAGTTCAGTATCCCCTGCTGAAATACACCAATCACATCCACTGGTGAGGTTTAAATGATCATTTTTGGACAGGGAAAGCACTAGAACAGGAGACATGCGAGCTTGGTACACCCTTCTACCACCTACATAGAAGAAGTCCAATGGAAACACCCAGAAGGTGCATCAGTAGGTAGATCACTGATGTGTTTATAAACGCTGCCTGGTGTTATTGACAAATTACAAGAGCTGTAATAAAATTGTACTGTTTGGCTCTCACTTTCTCATTCATCTGCTGAACCGCTTAATCTTACTAGAGTCTGCAAGGAGGCTGAAGCCTATCTCAGCCGACACTGGGCGAGGGCAGGATACACCACGGACAGCTTGCCAGACCATCACAAGGCCAACACACACACACACACAACCATTCACATTCACACTTAGGGGCAATTTGGGACAGCCAATTATGCTAATGTGCATATTTGGAAATTTTTGTGGGAGGAAACCGGAGTACCTGGAGGAAACCCTTGCAAGTGCAGAGCAAACATGCAAACTCTACACAGAAACATGCGAGACTGGAAATCGAACCCAGGACCTTCCTGCTGAGAGGCAGACGTGCTAAGATTTGGCTGTAAAACAAAATAACTTTTAAATCAAGAGCTTTCTCATTTCTCTCGGTGTTGAGATCCATCCAACCTCTACATGCACCAACTACATATTTTTAAGCCAGATGTCCTGCAGATGACTTCATACACAGCATGTCAACAGGACAGGGGTAAACTAATACTACTGTGGATATGAAAAAAACATGAAAGGAAGGAAGGAAAGAAAGAAAGGAAGGAAAGAAGGAAGAAAAAAAGAGAAAAAAAAGCAAGGAAGGAAGGAAGAAAGAAAGGAAGCAAGGAAGAAAGAAAGAAATAAAGAAAGAAAGAAAGGAAGCAAGAAAGCAAGGAAGAAAGAAAGAAAGAAAGAAAGAAAGGAAGCAAGAAAGCAAGGAAGAAAGAAAGAAAGAAAGAAAGGAAGCAAGGAAGAAAGAAATAAAGAAAGACAAAGGAAGAAAGAATGAAATAGAAAGGAAGAAAGAAAGAAAGAAAGAAAAAGGAAGGAAAGAAAGAAAGAAAGAAAGAAAGAAAGAAAGAAGAGTGGATAACTTGATGTTAACTGGGAAGATAGTTAATGCAACCTTGTCTCACTGCCAGTAAACAGCATCTCATCTCCCTCAAGCAGTCCGGAAACACAGAGATGTGATGAACAGTGAATATTGAACTCACCCCATTAGCCAGTCCATGATGTTGGTGATGCCAGAAGGAGAGAGACGTCCAGCTGAGTTCTTCTCTGTATCCGACAGGACACCTCCAACTGCGTCCTGCGTCCAACACTTGTGAAATGTCAGTGTGTCGATTCAGAGCACGATAACCGAGAGAGAGAGAGAGAGAGAGAGAGAGAGAGATAGTGAGAGACAGAGAGAGAGAGTGAGAGTGTGAGAGAGTGTGTGTGAGAGAGAGAGAGAAAGAGAGAGAGTGTGAGAGAGTAAGAGAGAGAGAGAGCACGTGAGAGTGAGAGAGAGAGAGTGAGAGAGAGAGTGTGTGAGTGTGTGTGAGAGAGAGAGAGCGTGAGAGAGAGTGTGAGAGAGAGTGTGAGAGAGAGTGTGAGAGTGTGTGAGAGAGAGAGTGTGAGAGAGTGAGAGAGAGAAAGAGAGAGTGAGAGAGAGTGTGTGTGTGAGAGAGAGTGAGAGTGAGTGTGTGTGAGAGAGTAAGAGAAACAGTGTGAGAGTGAGAGAGAGAGTGAGAGTAAGAGAGTGTAAGAGTGAGAGTGAGAGAGTAAAAGAGAGTGTGAGAGAGAGAGAGAGTAAGAGAGAGAGTGTGAGAGTGAGAGAGAGAGAGAGTGAGTGACAGTGTGTGTGTGAGAGAGTAAGAGAGAGAAAGCGTGAGAGTGAGAGAGTAAGAGAGAGAGCGTGAGAGTGAGAGAGAAAGAGAGAGAGAGTGTGAGAGTGAGTGTGAGAGTGAGTGAGAGAGAGAGAGAGAGAGTGAGAGCGAGAGTGTGTGTGAGAGAGTAAGAGAGAGAGAGAGAGTGTGAGAGAGTGAGAGTGAGAGAGAGTGTGTGTGTGAGAGTAAGAGAGAGAGAGAGTGTGAGAGTGAGAGAGAGAGAGTGTGTGTGAGAGAGTAAGAGAGAGAGTGTGTGTGTGAGAGAGTAAGAGAGAGAGAGAGAGAGAGAGAGAGTGTGTGTGAGAGAGTGAGAGAGAGAGAGAGAGAAAGAGAGAGAGAGTGTGTGTGTGAGAGAGTGAGAGAGAGAGAGAGATGTGACAGCACTGTGGGTCCGAGAGGGAGAATGGAATCAGAACCAGGCTGTATGGACTCACAGAGTGAAGTCGCCCCGGTTAGAAGTGTAACCCGATTAGCGATAAGTGACTGAACTAGCGAGAAGTCTTTTCCCGGACGCCGGTGTGTCTGTGTGCTGCTGTCCCGTGTAACAGCGTCAACCCCCGAGCCTCCGCCGCTGCAGTAACATGTTCAGCCCCTCTGCTTCACAGGGAATCCGGAAGTAACCACGGCACCGACCCTGTCACTAGCCGATCCGCGTCCCCTGCCCGATTTGCAGCACGCATGCGCATTCTGTCCGCACATGCGCACACGCGTCCAGTAGTGACAGCTCGCTTCAATCTCAGTCTGGTGTGGAGGCGACCGGAGCCCCAAAAGAATGCAAACAGTGCGCTTCTCAGGACCGGCCGTTTAAATAAATAAATAAACAAACAAACAAACAAACAAACAAACAAA
>JAOUQZ010000010.1:8100688-8154926 GCA_028564935.1 Neosilurus hyrtlii | reverse complement strand
CAAACTAAATTTAGGATTCATTAAAATTTTTTTTAAAAAGAATACATTTATTTATATATATATATATATATATATATATATATATATATATACATATATATAAAGTATTACTGACTGCTTTTAGACAGGGCGTGTACAACAGATATCCATAATTCTAGTCATAATGATCATTTAAGGTATCCACAGTGACATTCTTCCTGTCCACAATTGTCATTTTAAATATCCATAACGTCATCCCACCTAGGAGAAAAAAAGAAATGACTTTACATTTACCATTCAACCCTGTGATGGCCTGGCGGGCTGTCCAAGGTGTACCTCACACAGTGTCAGCTGAGATGGGCGCCAGCCTGCCCATGGCTCTAATTAGGATTAAGCGGTTCAGAAACTGAATGATGAATGAACGGATGGATGAATATGAGTATTAGGCTTTCAATTCCAAATATTCATATTTATTTATTTATTTGATAGGGCAGTGGTGTAGTGGTTAGTACGTCCGCCTCACAGCAAGAAGGTCCTGGGTTTGAGTCCCGGGCTTGGGCATTACTGTATGGAGTTTGCTTGCATGGGTTTCATCTAGAAAAACAAAGAAATAGTGTTATTGCAGATATCCACAAATGTTTTATAGCCTAGATTATCTTTGATTATTTTTGTAAATATTTATCATGTTGTGTTTACTTGCTTAAATTGGCATCTAAGATCATGCCCTGCCTATGTCATTCAGGGAGGAGTAGGGGTTTTGTGAGTCAGGGAGGGTGGGACCAGGAACCTGATTATATCATAACCCTTTTCTGCACCTAGGCACAATTTGTCTTAGAGAATTCCCTTACTGCTAAGTTTTTTTAAGGTGGGAGAAAACCAAATTACGCAGAAGAATCCCACACCCTCAGGCCAAAAACCTGCAGGCCTAGAACTGTGGGGTGGCATCATTCGGTGCACCTGTATGTCACCCACAACTGAGATTGCAAAATATTATTTCAGAATAATTTAAAAAGTTAAAATATTGAAATATTTGTACATTTTAGAGTTTCTGAAGGTTAAACACAACATAATCTATAGTTCTGTGATTGCAGGATTGTGCTTAGAAATTATCTGGATGAATGCACAGGTACAACTTAGTAATGGTGAGAAAAAGTAGGAGGCACAGTTTGTTTGTAGAAGAAGAATCCCACAGGACTAAACTTACCATCCCTACACTTACTGAAACTCACTCACTCACTCACCTCTTATTCCTATCAGGGTCACCGGGAAGCTGGATCCTCTCAGCTGACACTGGACAAAGGCGGGGTACACCCTAAATAGTTCCCCAGACCATCACAGACCACATCAAAGACTAACAATTACATTGAGCTAAATTGAGTCACATGTTCGATTGAATACAAGTGAACGATTCAACCACAAGAGGATGCTGTAGCCAAACAGAAAACGAATTGCATACTGTAGTTAACAGTGGGTTATATTACCATACATAGATTGTGTGGAGTAGAATATCATACTTCAAATATTTTATAGAAAGACTGTATTATATTTCCAATTTCAGCTGATTTTGCATTAATTTATTTATTTTTAAAAGATAAGTACATAGCTTATTGATCATGTGATTTGGTGGCACTTTGTTAGGACTCACATTAGTTTTTGGATTGAAGGGGTCAAAGCAAAAAGGAGGTTAAGTCACATTTTGGGAACAGTCATGTTTATGGTACCAAGTAACAGTAAAAAGTAACTTTGCTTTTATCAAAACTCCCATCCTGAAGGGTAACATAGGCTATGTTACTGCACATTCTAAACATGCCTACTATCCACTTCAAAAGTTTGAATGACTAGAGTTTTGAGTGACTAGATGTCCCTGTCTTCCCCAGTTTTGCTGGCCTTTCCTCGACTGAAGATGTCCCAGAATTTTTATTAATATAATGATTATTATTATTCATTCATTCATTCATTCATTCATTTTCTGAACTGCTTAATCCTAATTAGGTCGCGGGGAGGCTGGGGCCCATCTCAACCGACTCTGGGCGAGAGCAGAGTACACCCTGGACAGCTCCCCAGGCCATTGCAGATTTATTATTTTTTTTATTAATATTATCATAAAATTTGTGAAGAATTATTGATAATTATGGTACAAGCATGGCAGCTCAGGTTAGGATAAAAGCATTGGTTGTTTAAGGTAGCTTAATAGTAAGCTAATTTATTAGCAACAATCCCGGCACTGTAGCATAGTGGATAGTATGTTCGCCTCACAGCAAGAAGATCCTGGCTTCAAATCGTGGGTTTGGGCGTTTCTGTGTGAAGTTTCCACACCATCTCCCTGTGCTTGTGTGGGTTTCCTCTGGGTACTCCAGTTTCCTCCCATAGTGCAAGGACATGCAGATTAGGTTAACTGGCCATTCCAGGTTGACCCTAGGTGTGAGAGTGAGTATGAATAATTGTGCGTGTTGTCCTGCGATGGTCTGGCAAGCTGTTTGTGGTGTACTCAACCATTACCCAGTGTCGGCTGAGATAGGAGTAAGACCCTATCAGGAGTAAGCGGTTTGGCAAATGAGTGAGTGAGTGAACAACAGTGATGTCGAGAAGCAATGTGGTAAATACTCAGGAAAATCTCAGAAATTGCATAAACCACTGGAAATATTCACTATAAAAGCAAATATAAAAGTAGTATCAGCTTCAATGTACCCATGATACAATACCCACCATGGCATTGCCAGAACATGAGGCATTTTTAACAGAACCAGGGTTTCTCCAAGTGTTTAACTAGGGGTTTAATTAGGGGCAGTCTAGCGGCCCCTAATGGTAAGAATATGTAATGATAGTTAAAAACTGTGCATTTTATTATATGTAAGTACAGAATATGTTTAACATGCTTTTGTGTAGGACATGGGGAATTTAAAGAGGTGTATTTAAGAAAAGTTTCTTTTTTTATTACATTCTTCCCTTACCCATGGGGGGGGGGGGGGTCAACATGGAACAGAGGAGGTCAGAATGCACAAAAACTGTGGTACTAATTGATCCATTTGTATCAGTAAAGCATTCATAAAACTAATGCACCCTGAAATGCCAAATTGTGGTTTGAACCAAATTAAACTGTTTCCAATCCACTGACGACACGTCTTTCATCCCTCAACGACTTTGTCTCTTCAGCTCAAACTTTAAATCACCAAATTACAAAATTACTACTTCTTAGTTTTCAAAGCCAGTTCTGAAGGTTTAGGTTCTGTGTGACTCGGTTAGCCAAGAGCACAATATGAGTTAAATGTGCTATGGATGTCCTTTCTGCATCATCAGTGTGCAGCTGTTGGCTGTACAACCAGGACGAGAAATCATGCCCGTCACAGATTTCCAACTAAATGACCATAGCTAATCTTTCATGGTGGGTGTGTGCCACTTGTGGGGGTGATGCTCAGGTTCTGAGGTAAGATGTAAATGGAGTTATGGAGTCATTGTTAGCTAGTTTTCATGTAAAATTGTACAAAGAAAATATCCTAAAATTGAGTTTCTTTTCAGCAATTAACTGGAATATTGTCATATTGTCAGTTGAATTAAATAATAGAGCTACTTTGCCAAGTTTACTAACACGTGACACGCTGGCAGAAAATGCTTGAAGCGGCCATGTGAGTGGTCCACGATGCCACTACTCTGTTGAATGTTTATCCATTCATTTTCCTCCATTTGTCTGAGGTCAGGTCACAGAGGCAACAGGTCTAGGAGGGAGAGCCAGGTTTCCCTCTCTGCAGCGCCTCCAGAGGGATCACCACCACAACTCCCAGTTGGACGTGCCTGGAAACACTCTAAAAGGAAGGTGACCCGAACGCATTCTAATCAGATGCCCAAACCACCTCAGCTGAATCCTTTCGAGCTGGAGGAGCAGCGGCTCTACAGCGAGCTACCCCTCCTCACCCTGTCTCTAAGCCTGAGCCCAGACACTCTCCAACAGAAACTCATTTCAGCTGATTGTATTGATTGTTTGGTGGGTTTTCTTGTTAAGCTGGTGGACAAACACTCAGGGTTTACCATGGTCACAGATTATGAAATGCTACATATTAACCAAAATACCATCCCAAAAATATGAAGAAAGCTATGCAGTATGGCCCTCACATTTTTAAAGGTTAAAAAATCCACTTTATTTAAACTTGTGTGTCAAAAGATACACATGTGCTCACTGTTATGTGTTAAAAATTTTATTAAAAAAATCATAAAGAACTAACTATGATTATGTAGTGGGAAGAGGGGAATTTCTTCCTCCACTTTCCCACCAAACTGAGTCCACAGCAGGCATTCTCACTGCTGGGTATCACCGTGACCTCTCGTTCTGCACTGTTTGTTGTTTGGCAAAGTATGACCTCAGCACTGGCGTCATGTGGCATTCACTGATGTGATTGCCATATATTTCTTCATCTTTCTTTTCAGTTCAGGCTTTTGACATAGAAGACCTTTATATAGAAGATGCGAAATGAGAAGGTGCAATGTAACAGTACAATCACTATGTAATTATACTTAAGTATGTTTTTTCCGTTTTTAAGAATCTGTATAATCTTTATATAAATTATATATAATTATATATATTCATGTTACAGTCATGAGATGATTGACATCACACATTTTCATCAAATGAATCTATATTTCTAATAAATTTAAACTTGCATGTGTAATAATTCATTCATTCATTTTCATTCATTTATTCATTTTCTGAACCGCTTAATCCTATTTAGGGTTGCAGGGAGGCTGGCACCCATCTCAGCTGACTTTGGGCGAGGGCAGAGTACACCCTGGACAGTTTGCCAGGCCATCGCATGGCATGTGTAATAAGAACAAACACATTTGTGTGTGGAGTTTGCATGTTATTTCTGTGCTTGTGTGGGTTTCCTCCCACAGTCCAAAGACATGCACATTAGGTTAACTGGCTGTTCAGATTGGCCCTAGGTGTGTGTGTTGCCCTGCAATGGTCTGGCATGCTGTTCAGGGTGTACCCTGCCTTCGCCCAGTGTCGGCTGGAGGCACCAGCCTCCCTGAGACCTGAGTACTAAGTGGTTTGGCAAATGAGTCTGTAAGTAAGTAAATCGTAAAAAAGGTAAGGCAGCACAATGGTGCAGTTGTTAACATGTCCACCTCACAATAAGAAGGTCCTGGGTTTGAGGTCCGGGTTAGGAAAGGGTATGTACTTCCTGTGCTTGTGTGGGTTTCCTTTGAGTACTCTAGTTTCCTCCCATAGTCCAAAGATGTGTACATTAGGTTAACTGGCTGTTTGAGTGTGAGTGTGAACAGTATGTGTGTGTGTGTGTGTGTGTTGCTCGCCAATGGATCAGTTGGCTGCCTTTGCCCAGAGTCGGCTGAAATAGGCTCCAGCCTTCCCACGACCCTAGTAGGATCAAGCGGCTCAGCAAATTAATATATTAATGAATTATCGTTAAGAGGTAGGTAGTTTTTTCTTTAAAACTAAATAAAAAAAAATTACTTAATATACTTAAATTTATATATAAAACATACAGGTATGGCTAGTGTTTGACACTCTAAGCATATTCATCTCAGTGGAGTTCAAGTCTGTTCATGTGTGAGTTTTGGTACATAATTGTAAGGATAATCTGAAAGCGATGATTAAGCTCTCACCTTGGCAGAGAAACTTGAAGATTAGCCAGTTAAGCCTCAGCCTGATTTACCCAGTCACACACCTGCTTGTCTTATCCAGGTAACCAAATCCTGCCACATGCTGCATTATCTCCACACAACACACTTCTGTCTTAACATGCAGTTAAAAACCTTTTGAATTCTGGAAAGCAAAATCGGCTGAATAAATGTTTTAACATCTGAATGAGGAGCAGGACCACTAGACATACTCCCTTCGGTTGGATTTTAATGTATAGTTTCTCTGACTTTATTCATTTGGCTCCTTTTAAAACAGCAATCTAACAAACAATATCTGATCATGTGATCATTTTTGAATATAGAATAATTTGCTTAATATTTCTTATGATTATTCTACTATTAGGGATGGGGGAGGCTGGTCCCTATCTTGCCAGGCGGGTAAACCCTGAACAGCTTTCCAGACAATCACAGGGAAAAAACACAACCATTCACACTCACATCCACACTTAGGGCCAATCTGTAACAACCAGTTAACCTAATGTGTATGTCTTTGGACTATGGGAGGAAATCAAAGTACCCGAAGGAAAGGCACACAAGCTAGGGGAAAACATGCACAGAAACACCGAGCCGCACTCAAACCCAGAACCTTCTTGCTGTGAGGTGGACGTGCTAACCACTATGCCACCATGCCGCTCTGTAGTTATTTTATATATATAATTTAATTATATTTTTTTTACATCTTTCATGCTTGAAATGTTTATTAACGCTGCAAAAATGAAATCTTAGCGAGATGAACTCTCTTGAATATATTCAAAATGTTCAGGCATTTGCTATTAGAAGACGAGATCTGAGATTATAAAATCCTTACATTTCTGGAATGGAACCAACTTACTCCAGTTCTTGTCAAGTCAAACGATCTGTCCATGAAGCAAGATCTTTCACTGGTATGGAGTAATTATCTTCTTAAATTCAATGTTCATTTCATGGTTTTTACCTAAACCGTTTTGTTGCAGTGTGTTAATTGCATGAATTTATTTTGTGATTCTATGTAGGGACAAAGGACGGACTCACAACAGCTCATATTTTATGATGTTTGTATTTTTGCTTCATCTTCACAAAACAGGTACAGGGGAGGAAAAAGCCATTGAATAGAACCTGAGGTATTTTGCGTCAAGCAGCCTAAGGTATTAGGATTTTCTCTGAAAAAGTTCCCTATTTCAATTACTCTTCTAGATACGTTGCTATTTACACAACATAATAATAATAATAATAATAATAATAATAATAATAATAATAAATGTTGCCAACAATTAAACAGTTTCAGCAAAAAAAGAACAGCCTGCATCTTTTCATTACATATCTTAAATAACGATAACTGTGTTTAAAAATATAGAGGTGATGAAATAAAAGGAAATACAGATAAAGTGTCACACAAGGACAAAAAAAAAGAACAGCAGCACAAATACAAGAACAAGGGTTTGCCAGAGTAGCTAACTGAGAATACATCCATAAATAAATAACCAATCATCCCACAGCAAAAAGAGCAACACCATGCACATGTACAGACATGAGAGACCCTTTCAGTGGGATTTCCTTAAACCTTTGGAACATAGAAGAAATAAAAGAGAGTTAATTACATAGAAAAAAATCATGGGGATGTGAGATAGAGATAGAGAGAGAGAGAGAGAGAGAGAAAGAGAGAGAGAGAGAGAGAGAGAGGATGCGAGTTGTGCAGGCACCCAGAGCTCAGACAGGGACTTGTGCGAACTTCCCCTGAGCTGAACTGGAGCATCATGTGCCATCTTCCTACTATACCATATCAATGTTGCCTCTTAATCCAACACAGACCTTTCTAAAAATAGAGATTACTGAGATATTACTACTGGAAGGCACAGCCAAATGAATTGCGCTAATACCACAATTTGGAACATATCATCCAAGTTCATTTTAATATCACCTGCAGATTAAGGAGGGAAGAAAAAAACAAGCTCGACCTTGTTCAAAAATACTCATCTGTCTTATGGTTCGAATTCTAAAAGGTCCTCTGTCATGAGTCACTCACACTTCATCCATAAACAAGCTCACAATAAATAATATAAATATCAATTGAAAAAAAGGGGGACAAACTTTCATCCCTTAGAGTCTGTCAACATTTTCTTGTATGTGCTTATAGATTAAAAAGCCCAATTCTTTTAAATGATAACCATTTTGTGAAGCCAGGATATCATATGGATCCTTTCGTATTTTAGAGTATTCATGCTTACGATATTTTATTTGATTTCAGAGCTAAAATATTGGACAGATATTAAACTGAAACAGTCCCAGCATGTGTCATTTCAGGATCGGTGAAGTATAATGCATCAGGGTTTGTAAAAAGGTTTGTGTACCCTACTGATGAGATGTTTCATGATCTCTTTTTTGTTTTTAAAGCAACAGAACATGCATTACAAAATACCAGATACATTTATTTAAAAAATTACTCTCCCTTAAAGTTGAAAATAAAGATGATAGATGAAGAAAAGAGCATATATTGCTTGTAGTGTGTATCAGTTTTGTGAATGAGTTCATAAATACCTTGTAGTCAAAAACTCAGGTCAACACCAAAAAGAAAACAAAAGAATCCACAATCATTATATTATTTCTCATTGCCAGAATAAGAACAGATAAAAAATAAATTAAAACTATAATTGAGAACCAAAACAAAAAAATCATTTAAAATGTCCATTAAGAGAGCTATGCATGGTGGGTATAATATTCATCTGTAGGGAAACCAGCAGCCTCATATATGGCAGCATGCTCAGTGTGAGAAAGGTGGGTGGTAGTTCCCTTGGTGCCCACGCGATGTACAGTGTGTGGGGGTTGAAATCAGGGAAAAGGTAAGGAACAAACACAGAGAAGAAAAAAAAACAGTAGGCACTGCAGGAAAACTTCCACAATGCTTTTTTTCATAACATTCCTGCATCCTCCTCCAGGATTATTTACTGGCATACAGGAGCAGGGGGGACAAAAGCAGTGCACAAAGAAGCCTTCATCTCTTCAGCACAAGTCTACACCCGGGCTTCAAATGTGTCAGTAGAAGCCCGTTGAGCTGTGGATGTGTGAGTCCACCAAGTTTTTGTGAGAGTAATACCAGATGCAAGTGTGACCAGAGGACACCAAGCCATGCTTTAATCTCAATATACTGTGAGGCTGGTAAAGCTTTTTGTTGGAGACGGAAATGTCATGTACACTGAGGGTGATTCTGCAATCAACAGTTCTGTCCTTGTCCCTCCCAAATTGTTCTGGGATGGTGATGGCTTATAAACAGAAAAGACAGCGTAAAGTCTGCCTGCATCCAGCTCAACTGGCTCTGAGTCTCAGAGACAAACAACAATCCATAATTGATTTCTCACAGTCCTACACACTAAAACAAATGCTCCCCAAAGTCAGGAAAGAGTCAGCCATTGCTGTTTAATCCCTCCATCCTCCATCACCTCAAGTGGCACCTGCACACCTCAATGTCTGCCAGTCCCATGGTGCAGTGCATCTGTCAGGACACCTCAATGATCTCCATACTGCCTGAGAAGCTGGACTGCTTGCCAATCTTACCTAGCTCCTCCCTTGAACGTGTATCTGAGATTCCGTCTTCAAACTCCATCTGACAGCTGCGTCGTTTGAACTGTTTGTCAGTACCAGTGGAAGAGCCAGATGTATCCTCATGCCAGCTCGCTCGGGACTCCCGTACCTCTCCCGCCTTTTGACGTAACCGGACTGCCTCACATGGCCCTGGGAGCGCACTGCAACCCAGTGGAGCAAAATGTACCGATGCTGAGCCACCCCCGGTGCTAGTTAATGACTCATAGAACCAGGGCGCGTCCCCTGTTGGTGTGACTGGTGTCGTTGCCTGTGAAGTGTCCCGGTGTCTGGTCCACATGGGTCCAGTGCCAGCTACAGGTAAGCCAAGCAGCACTGCAGACTTCAGATTTTCATCCAAGCTTGGGCTTTTATGTCCAGACAATGAACGGCCAAAGCTCAGGCTCAGAGACTGCACAGGTGAGCTGGCGCCACTGTGCTTGTTTTTTCTACGCAAGCGGACCTTTGCACTGCTCTCAGCCACTGGGCTTGGTGAATCAGCTGAGCTGGGGCTGTCTGAACATGGAGACAACTGGCAAATGCCATTTGCAGACCCTGGACTGGGGCTATCTAACTTGCAGAGCTTGGGGACATCCTCAACATGAATGGGCGTTAAGTGGGGACCCTGGTTTGGTGTGTAGACGGACTTGATGTCCAGAGAGAAGGAGCGTTTTAGACGGTTGGTGTCCAGGATGCGTTCGGCGGACAGATTGAGACCATTGATGCCCTGCTGTAGTGACGTAGGAGACGGCAGCTTGGTCTCTGTTTCTGTGATCTCTGACTCACTATCTAGTCGAGCTTTCTCTGGTTTGGTGGTGGTTTCTTTTTTTGGTTCCTCTGTCTTGTTGGGCTGCTCATTCTTCTCCTGACCTGAAGACAATGCCTTCAGCAGACGGAGACCCTTCTCAAACTCTAGCAGCTGGCCAAGGAAGTTAAAGTTTGGTGATATTGAAGGTCTGCGATCTTTAACAAACCTGGTACAAGACAGAAAATAACTTTTCTATTCCAATTTGCACGTGGATAAAATGGAGTCCTTTAGTCAAATGCATAGTGTCTAGCCATTACTGTTTGCATATCTCTATGTGAGTCATTCCTCTGACTAAGGAGACATCTAATATTACACTAACCTTTTAAATAACATGCAATTCAAGATGTGGAGTGTCGAGGGTAGTTTACCTGTATGCCTCATCTGATGACAAGCCCATTGTCTTCATGATGTAAGCAATAGCAATAGTGGCAGACCTGGAGATGCCAGCTAAACAGTGGACAATGACCCTGCAGTTGGAAACCTTGGCTTTGTCTAGAAAAGGTGGAGGAAAACAAACATGAGTGACAAACATAGAAGAACAAAAACACCACAGCTGTTCAGATTTAAGATTATTTCAGCTAGGTTAGGAGTACACGAAGTATAGTGTAGACAACTCAACTGTGTGCAGAACCTTACCGATGAACTCATTAGTTTTGTCCAGCCAAGGTAAAAGTTTCTCACAATAGTTGTCATTGACAGGAATGCGCATGAAGTGGCTCTCAGAGATGAACTCAGGTTTCGGACATGTGTTGCTGGCATTAAGCACATACGTGATACCATTCTGGGCCATCAGATCCTGGAACAATGGAAAACATCAATATTGCCTGTGCTGAAGTGTAAGTGTGACATTGTGTGTAGTCTTATAAACTAGATAAGACAATTTCTTAAACAATGCTTAGGTGGCACACCAAACAAACAGGCTTGCAATTAGAACTTCAGGCATTTAAAGCTGTTGTGTGAGACTTCATTAGGTAAACTAATCGTGTGGCAAAATATTTCAACTCATAAATCCAGACTAGAAGACATTCCTCAGACTTCATATAAAACTAATGCTCTATCTCACCTTGTTAAGCACATCTTTCTGGGAGCCTAGATAGAGATGGGGCAGGATGCGTGTGGGGCCCACATTGGCCACAGGCAGACAGGGTTGAGACAGGCTCATGGGTAGTGTGGCCACTGGCTTTCCTTCACACAGACCTGGGAAGCAGGAGGAGAATGCTGCAAAGCCACCTGCCAAGAAACAAGAGACAAAAGGAAGCCACGTCAGAAATGTAGTGATTCCTACCAAATACTGTCAGTGCTCACAGGTGTAATGTCAGCAATACCACTGACAGAAACTGACTAAGGCTACATTTAAACCAACAACATCACTTGGTTATGAGTGACGTGGCTCTAAATGAGTATTAAAATTTAGAGTTTTAGAAGTAACCAACAACTGGAAAGGCTTTTTTAATATGTCAATAATAAATGATTAAGACAACATCCCACCTGTCTGACTTAGACACCAAACTAGCATATAATGGTTAAAATCATGCTGTTTTTATGAAAAGCAGTGTATGGTGTGATCAGATGAATGTGCCCATCATGTGAGTGCACTATAAAGGGGTGCTGTCTCTTTAAGAGCCAGGCGGTCCCAGTATCTCACAGCTCAGTTTCCTGAATGACCTAATATCCTCTACTGAACAATCACGTCAGGCCTGTAGAATGAGGAAAGCTACAGGTGTAGTCTATGCATTGACGCTTCTGATTCAGAAGTGGCTGCAGCTACAGTGCCCACGAGAGCTATACGCACAGCATACGCAGAGGTGCTATACACATACGCAAATGTTTAATAAAAGGTTGAGTAACACATTCTGGCACTGGGTGGAGGGATAAAAAGGAAAGCATATGTGTACTTAAAGGTAAGCATGAGCCTAATACCAGAAAAGGTACATGAGAATCTGGGATAAGATTAGTTTCTAAGTACACACACACACACACACACCCTCAGAGCCCAGCAGTCAGCCAGAAAACCATGACATCACTGTGTCTGCATGGCCAGGAAACAGAGCAAAGAGCAAAAGCCATAGTACGGCAAAGAAGGGAGGAGGGAGAGAGGGAGGTGTGAGAGAATTACAGAGAAGTAAAATGACTCAAGGCAAATAAAGGCAGAGCTGATAAGCAGGTTTTTAACAAAGAGTCAGCATGCAGTGGCAGAGTATGACATCATCCAATCCTCACACTCGACTAACTAACTGCAGTTTAACAAACAGCAATCAACAGCCATGGGCATTTCCAACAAACGGCCACGGCGAGCACCTGTCTCCGCCACTTTCTATCCAGACTCTTGTTTCAAAAACACAGTTTTTGATGCAGGGCCCTTTAAGATATTGAGTGGCAGCCTGTCTGTTTCTGGCTATTAATGGCAACTGCTGGCTCGATGACATCAGTGCAACAGAAGGGGGGTTTCGCATTTCAGGCAGAATGAGGCGGGCCTTGGTGGCTCTCGAAAGCCCCACTGAGGGCTTGAATGACTGCTACCCAAATTTTCCATGACCCCCACCCTGTGTTGAACCTCCTGTTCACCTCTGCTCCCCAGTCTGATCCCACCTCCTCACTCGCTCCTGTTCATAACCTCACTTACCAGGAGGGTAAGATGACATCATCGCTTACATGGGCTGTTCACTATGTCAACATTTGTCAGTAATACCCGTGAGCACGGACCTTGGGCCTTTCATCCCTCCCCCATTTGGCAAATACTCTCCCGCAAGCTAATAACAGTTTCAATCATCTTAGAATCTGCCACAGAGAGGCAAGGATGTAGGATGTTCCTTCAAAGCAGGAATGTAACAGTCCTCATCCTCCCACATACAGAGAAACAGTCCTCAGTCTGAGAGCAGGATGTGTAAGTCCATAATGCAGATCAGGAACATAGAGTACAAAATGGACAAACAGTAGGAAACAGGAAGGATGTCTTTGACAGAGAGGTCCAAACTTTCTTTCTCTCTTCCAAACTTTTTCAGCTCACGTCAGATCTCCTGCTTTGAATCATTCCTAGATGAGCTTTATATAACAACCTAAAGAGAACCATGCTCCTGGACAAAGGAAAAAAACAACCTTGAAAAAAAATTCAAATCAAAAGGCACTTAAGCTACTGGAAAATCCAAGCAAAGTAAAATGGTAAATGTATATTGAAGGCAATAACAGCAGTGTTTGAGATCATAGTCCTCCCAAATGTTCCAATCTGTGCTTAATTTATTAACTGCAGTAAAGGGCCTCAGAATGATGCAGTGGTCTAAGCCTTTACCCCATCATTGGTGCAGTCAGAGCGACATAATTGTCTACAGCCAGAAGCCCAAGAGGACAGTCATTCCTTCTGTCGTGATTGAAAGGCTGGTGCTTTTTTTTGGTGCTTATTAACTGTCAGATTTGTATTTTGCTGGTTTGTGGGTGGGCTCACTTGTACACTAGCACCTTATCATAATGACCTGGTAATGCATGCAGGAGTGAGATAATGCTCCTAACTGGTTTGGACACATCATTTGTAGTCATTCTGGAAAAACCCAAGCACTCCCACAGTTGCAAATTCAATGAGTAAACCATCATACACAAATTGCACATTAGGAAAACACATTAGACATGCACAGAAAAAAAGGAAAAACCCACTCACTGTCCTAATTCCATGCATACACCCAACCTTCTACAGGTGACATCATTTTTGTCATGTGTATGCGCTATATAATTGCGTGCAAGGCAGGGGTGGGGGTTGTAGAGTGATATACGCCAGCACCGGGCCTGAACTGCTCCAAATGAGCTATGAGCCATTCACACATACTTCCTCTCCACCCTCTGAGTGTCTGAGCCAACTTCTTTCTCCAGTGCCCATCAGTCCTTGGCATTTTAGGCTGCTGTGTGTTGATTAGAGGCAGGTGCTTGGGTTTCTAAAATACTGCAGTATTAAAACAGTAGATAAACTTTATCCCCAATATATACATTTCCCACCTCTATTTTTGTCGGAGTATTTTTTACAGGGTTTCATGGCCTTTTATTATGTATTAAGTATATTTAAGGACAAATCAATGCAACACCAATTATGAACATTAGTAAATCTCAGTTCTACAACGAGTGTAATTATACCACTGATATATGTTATCCTTTGTTAAAATAACATACAGAGTGTAAAGGAAGCATTTACACACAGAGTGCATTAACCCTGGTGCCTGACATCACTCCACTCACCCCGCGGCACAAGACCTCAAACACTAGAAGCCTTTCAGTGTGTATCTTTTCAGACAAACTCTAAAGGCCTTTCCTCACACACACACTCCCATTCACCAGCCCCAATCCAAGAGCATTGATGGAGCTGAATGGAGCTCTCTCTCACACACTCACACACACACACACACACACACACACACACACACACACACACACTCACTCACTCACTCCCTCCCACCCATGGCTCTTCAGCCTCCAGATGCAGAAGACATGACGCCATTGAGAAGGAGCCTCCATCTGTCCCTTTCCATCTCCATGCATGCACACACACACACACACACATACACACACACACTCTTAATTTCCATCTGAATGAGGCCTGTATGACATCATAGGACACATGCAAGCCGCACAATGAGGAACATTAAGAGCAGCCGGGCTTGCCTCTGGTGTTCCATGTCATGCTTCACAGATTAGGAGCGCATAATGCCCTAAGGCCTCATATAACAAACCCATTAACTGTTACTTCTATTACTATTACAGCCAAAAAGCAATCTAGTCACCTTATGTGTAAGAAACGTCAAATAAAAGTGAATGACTTGATAACAGCAACCGTTTAACCGTCACTCTGTGACAAAGCACAATGCAAATACAGTGAGTCACATAGGCATACATGCTGCTGTTTGCACAAAGACACACACACACACACATTTGCACTATGCCACAGTGCAAGACATACTGCACAAGGTGTCCTTATCCATTTTGTGATAGTTTATCAGCCTACGTAATTTCTCCACTGTGGTTGTGTGTGATAAAGGCCAGCTAGACCCTGCACTGTATACAACTTTATCTGTGTAATATTAAAGCCTGGAGAACTGTCATTACATCAATGCATAAAAAGCAATTTCCAGGATTTTTAAGTATTTTTATCATTCAAAAGGGGGAAAAAGGAAAAATATAAAAGGAAAATGATTTTTTAAAAATAAGTATCATAATAAAGTAAAAAGAAAGAAAAAGCAGTAAAGAATGACAAAAAAAAACAATGTTCTAGAATGAAAAGAAAGAAGAAAAGTGAAACAAAACAAAACAATGTAAGTAATAAATTAAAGAAGAAATAACAAAAAAAGCATGAGGAGATCAGACATGCGGGTACAAAGCCGGTTGGCTCCAGTGTGCCCCATACACACCTCGCAGCTTCCGAGCCTCCTTCATCCTGCGCACTCTGATCTTCAGCCTCATGCCGGTGTGAGGAGTAGGGGAACAGAAACACTCCGCAGGAGAGGATATGACCACTTCCAGAGACATGCACACCTCCTCACGCCAAGCTGACTAAACTAAGGCAACTCAACATGTACAAGGCATGAGAGGAAAAACTTATATCCGTGCAAAAAAAGGGAAAAAGCAGCTGCAGGAGAAGAGAGAAACAGCTGGAGGAAGACCAGGCTTCTGACGGTGAGTCCTCAATGTCAACACACAACGGATCCTTCAGCGATCAATGCGTGGTAACTGAAAGTGGAGCTCCCTATTGTTGTACAGCCTCCACTCGCTCTCTCTCTCATCAACTGACTTTCCCCTCCCTCTCTCTCTCTCTCTCTCCCTCTCTCCCTCTCTCTCTTCCCTGTGACCTAAGAGTGAATGAGCTCATGTGCTATGAGCACAGGCTTCACTCTCTCTCTCTCTCTCTCTCTCTATCCTTTACCTCTCTCTCTCTCTCTCTCTCTCTCTCTCTCTCTCTCTCTCGTCTCTCTCGTCTCTCTGAGCAGAATCCTGGCTCATGCGTGAGGCATGCAAACCACATTCCTTCTCACCCAGCAAATATGTAGCCACCTTCGAGGCCCCATTTCAGAAAAACTTACTTCTCGTCGCAGACCACCAAGCTGTGCTAGTCACGTTCAGCTTTTGGAGCACAAGAGAAGTCAAGACATTAAATGGCACCAGATTCACACTAGTCGCCTGAACTCTATAAAATGCCGTGTTAAGGCTGTTCTGATTTGTAGGACATCTTGCCCAGCTGCAGCCTGCTCTCATCTACTTCATCCATGCCAGAAAAATTCTTATTCATTTCCATTAGCAAGAATGAGTGTAGTTTCCTTTACCCTTACTCATTTCCAAGAATCTATTACGGTATATTAGCTAGTTCCTTCGATCCCAGTAGTTAAATTTAGCATCCAGGGAGCTCTAGTTTATATGCTGATTGAGGTTTATCTTTGCTGTCTAAGCCTGCTTGGACAAAGTTATAAAGGTCTGTGTGCAACTGGAATGGATTACAACCCACTAAAAACTGCCCAGAGAGATGCTATCATTTGTACTTGGCAAGCGCTTTAAACAGGGAGACTAGTCATTCTTTCCATGTAGCCAATTTGCAGAAACAGCCACAATCCATGCAATGTGCTTTCAAGAAAGGCAGTCGTGCGTCAGCACACTTCTGCAAGAAACCTCCCTTTTAATATGGACAATTAAGGGAGTTAAGGAGGCAACACCATTTACAACATGCAGCTAATCTATGTGTCGTCTGACATCAGCCCTGCATGTTGGCCTAGTAAAAGAATGATGGAAGCATATGGCAGTGTGCTGAGGCAGACACAATGCCGCAAGCTTCCTTGGCTCATATCCGGCCCCCCGCACGCCGTTCAATTATCCACAGACACAGAATTGACGATCATCGCTTTGGTATGTGAAGTACTAAATGAACATGCATGAGATATGCATTTCTGATTATTCCCATGGGATCATTTAATTTTATGCTTGATGCCCATCGTGGATAGTAATAAGCTGAACATCATGCCCTCTGATGCATTCATACAGGATTCTTACATGGTTTTGGGTGCCATTCGAAACCACAACAGCATTTCAAATGCTTTAAGTGATATTGGCTGCAAATATGTGCCTCCTGCTGGTGTGCGTGTGTGTGGCTCATAGACTATGATTGCAGTGGGATGTTATGCTGCATTGTAATATACTGGGATTGCCTGCTTTAAAGATGGGGGGTGTCTCAGCATTGATAGTGCCGGTGGTGAGCACATCCCATATGTGATTGGCGGGAGGATTGGAGCATGACGTAATGGCAGCGGAGGCCCCAGCTGTCATGCCTGAGGTTTGAGTTAGTCTCCAGCGGGGAAGCAAAACCTCATGCCACCCTTGCTCTCATCACTTGATATGAGCCTCAAGGGGTGTGTAGAGGGTGTGTGCACCTGTTCCTCAGATTTTTGCTCATGTTTTTGTATCTGAGTATCATTTCAACTACAAAAAATAAGAAACAATAGCCAGTTGCCCCATTTGAACGCAATCTCTATCTTAAGAGCTATCTTTAGAACACGAGCCAAGTTGAAAGTCACGACCAGTATACTTGATTTTACAAACTGCTGAAAAGTAAACAACTGCACCAAGTAACACTGCCTTAGGTTATAACTCAAAAGATTAAACCCACCCCTAGTGGAAAAAGTATTTGGCAGTTCCTGCAGGAATTTGTGATGTCGCCATTGCATCAATTTACGAGTTCAAGCACTCATGTGAATTACCGCTATTTGTCGGCGAATTTGGCCAGTTATTGTATTATACAGCAAATTTTACCAATCATGGCAGCCCCCTCACAAACGTTGAGCCATACATCACCATATGTCACTTCCTTGTTTATGTATTTCAAGACAAGTTGTGGATGCAATTTTCAGGTAATCCTGCAACTTCATCTCAATAAACATCTTAAAATATTTCAATATTCATAACATTTTCTATGGAAAATCAGCTGCAAGATTTGGCATTTTATGCCACAACCATCATACACAAAGCCCACAAAATCGTCAAGGGACAATACTCTGTAATTCTGTTCAAAGTGAACAATGTTGCTATGTGTACAGTAAGTAATATTTACAAATCCATTTGTGACCTTTCAATTTTCTCAAGATGATTTGTGGATAATGTGGATATGGTTTATCCCTGTGCATGCAAAACACAGGAATGCAATGTGCGTGAAGTCACATACTACTGGTAGGGTTCTTACAAGTATAAAAAGGTAAACTTATCATCTTGCGTAGCAAGTATTTTCCTTAGGTAACAAACTATCATGAAATTGAGTTACTCTTTTCTCAGTGCATGACTCAGGACCAATTATTCACTGGGTGTTTAGCTGGTAAACCTGGCAAGTCCAAGTCATTTTGTCATCAGTATCAGCAACACAGGTAAATATCAGTTATTAAAGGAAGTGAATTTGGAAATACCATGTTTATTAGACTTAAAGCAGAAAAATACTCTTTTTTTCAGAACAGTATAGGATCCACGACAGGATCACAGCTCTAACCAATAATACACCGTGGAACGACACTTCAACGTCTGGCTGCCTTATGTACACAAAGAAGCGAGCGATCCGCCAGATGAAGTCATGGAAAGAGAGAAACAGGAGCTTTGTGTGTGTGTAGTAGACAGAGGGCTATCATTTTTCTTGCTCTAAACTGACACAGAGATTCAGCACATGACAGAGCTATTAGGTAAAAAAAGGCTTTGGTGCACAGTTCCTTTTTAAACAAAAATGGCAGTTTAAAGTCAACATCCTGAAGCTGTACAGACGACCACCTGCGAACAGCATTCAATCAAGGACATCTGCCTGCACTAATGTACTATTCCATGTGCCAATTCTTTCATCATCCTACTCATCTTCCACATGATAATATGTAACATTAAGAATGCCAGTCTGACACTCTCAGTGCGTACAATAACAATAACAGGCATATTAGCAACAGCATGAAGTCGTTCCACTTACGTCTGACATTAGGATTGCATTTTAAAAACCTACCACACATGTTTCTAATTGATTAAGTACTAGACAAATGCCAAAATGATAACAAAAGCCAACTGCTGGAATAAAACTAATTCCAAGTTGCTCCATTTCAAAGCACTTAAAAGTTAGCTAAAATTTAGCCCAATTGTGAATTTTCCATCACACTAAAAATGATGCTGAAATATCCATCAGACAGATGGCCTGTCTGTCACGTTACATCCTAATGACCTGGAGAACACTGCTCAGACAAACTGGAGCTGACAGCAGAATTACTCCCTGCTACCTCGTCTGCTATCAGCTCCTCGTTAATTAGCCACCCGTCACTCTGTTCTCGATCAGATGCCAGCCCACCGCCAAGACCAGTGATGTAGTCTCAAATCCTTTTTTTGTCTGTTTGTTTTTTTGTTTTTACTTAGTAACCTCTTTTAGTATTATAATGCACCCTGACATACTGCAAAAATCAATTCAGGAATTGTCTGGCGAAAAATGGCCTTCAAATTTCCCATCTGTGGGATGTGTTGGACAAACAAGTCTCAACCATGGAGACCCCCACCTTACAACTTACAGGAATTAATGGATGTGTTGTGAATTGCTTAGTACCAGCTACCACAGCACTCCATCAGAGATCTTGTAAAGTCCTGGCCTGGATGGGTTAGAGTCACTTTGGCAAACACAAATAGGACCTACACAGTAATTTATGAATGGTGTCTATAATATTACATTATATGAGTATGTGTAATTGTATTTAAAAAGATTAGAAAGTAAAAACAAAGTATTTTTGATGCAGCACATGTACCATTGCTAATAAACTGCCAATAAATCTGTCAACTACAAATCATCAGAAGTGTATTTATCAAAATACTAAAAAAAAAATAAATATATAAATTAATTTTAAAAATCTGTACTCATATACATATAATGACTTATGATTAACAAAATATAATCTATGCTATAATTAGTGCATGGGCAGTCCTGTTTACTCATAACATGACCTATTAGTCACACTATTGCACATCAGCTATATGTGCAGTTCTTATCTGTCTATCTCCACAAACTTGAAATCATCACAAGACTATTTGTGGCAGCCAACATTTTTTAACCAAATTACTAACCCTTCTGTATATTTTTAGTTAGTTCCCAAAAAAGGATGAATGAACGAAAATTACAGTTCCCAGTTCAGCTCAGACTGCTTCAGGCTACATCTCTAAATAAAGAATATGAGCATTCACAGCTTCAGCTGTCACACAATTCCCTGATTGGTAAAGCCTCAGACAAGCTGTACCTGTGACTAATAGTCAAGTGTTACACTCTGTGTCATGCAGTAATGTATGTGACTCATACGCCAAACAAGTTCTGTATTTTCAATTTGAACTCCCAAATCAATAGCTTATATACAATATAAAAGATGTTGACAGCTAATTGTGAAAAGTACAGTGTTTATCAACAATCAATTCTGTGTTAATAATGTTTTCATTTATTTTATATATTTAAATGTAGTTTTGGAAACATAAAAAAACAATCTTGGAAAAGAACTGAAGTGTAAGACAAAAAACATTGAATGCTAGTCTAATAATGATCAAATAAAAACAACGGAAACATGGAAACAATGGAAACATAAAAAAAATACACCCTGTATGTTGAAATTTTACTCCATGTTAATTAATAACTAAAAAATATAAGAAAATAATTGTTGCCCAAGCATTGACTCTTGAGGTACGCCATAAAAAATGGTCATGTTAGACAGAATTCATTGCCAATTTTAAATTTCTAGTAATTTTTACATAACCAACAAACAGTATTCTATTCTGCTTGGTAGATATTTAAACATAAAACATGCAGCTGATAGCAAACAGTTTTTATGTGCACCAGCAGTAAACTCTTTGCAGACCTTGTTTAATACATAGAGTTTCTAAAAGTAAATTTACACCAGAAACTTTTTGAGGCATTTGTAATAACACTGAGATGTGATTTTTATTTATTTATTTATCTAATGCATCAGTTCTATTTTTTAAACACATAAAATAAAAACTTATTTTGAATGTGAAGTGCAATTTGTGTAATCAGCTAACACATTCAAGTTTGTGTGAACAGTTAGCGCTGTGGTACCTAGCACATCTATGGTCACCATAACAGATATGCTAAATGGGTTTGCCTCTCACACATAGGCAATGTAAAAATAAACAGGTGAAAAGCAATATTTTTTAACTAGAACTTCTCATAGAGAAGTGGAGTGCTGTGGGGTAAAGTTAATCCAAGTCTATATAGTCCGCTTGTAGGTGTTTTGTTAATCTCTCCAGGCCTGTTTATTCCTGCATGGAAGCTACCTAGCCCAACCACACTGGCTCTCTCAACCTTCCTATAATTGTGCCATGCATGCGTTACCACATAAATCGAGTAGCCCATGGATTTCTGGGAGGGTTACCAAGTCCAACCAAATATCGGCTTTAGCATCCAGCCAGGAAAGCACAATTTCGCTGCGCTCGCTTCATAGCAATAAACCTGTACCTGAACACAACATGCAGATTATATTAAATTTCAAAAACATTTACAAAAGTAACTTTTTCTTTCAGTCCTGCTGCTTTGTGCCTAAAACTTCACTTTGGTCATTACAACATTGTTGGGCCTACTGTTGCATTCTTGAAAGTAGAAAATCCCACTTCTGAAACATAAGCACTGTAAACTGCATTTGCTTACACTTTGTTCATGCCTGCTGTATAATTTAGACCTATATTCTATGGAATGCAGTTTACTTTTTTCATATTCTGAACAAGAACGTCATGATATTACTGGCAAACATCAGAAGACGTTAACAGATGGGACAAAGAAAATAGTGGAAAAGCAAAATTTTTATCCTTTAAATTATTTATTTGTATTATTATTATTAAAAAAACATAACTATATTTGTTAATTTTTAATTGAATAGAATTTTTGAGGTAACATGAATTTTTTTTTTTAATAAATAAAATCACAGCATGACCTATGTGGATAAACTGATAACTGCACATGTTCTTTTCATTTTGTGAATGCCAGACAGTAGCAAAACTAATAGAACAAATTTGCCATTTCAAGTGACAAAGCACCCACAACTGATCCTGCCATATTAATATATTAAGCATAAAATCCCTAAGATGGAAGAAAAAAACACATGATTCCAGTTTGTTAACTGAATTAAGAATCTGGTAGCAAATAGAGAGGAACAGTACTTATGATTAATAATGTCCGTGACTTTATACCTCCATCAATATTGCACAATCACTGTACAAACATAATCAGCTATATTGCTAACAAAAAAAATATGAAATGATGATTAAATATTTTAAGATGGGTCCAAATCTGATGTTTAAACAGCAGAGCTGTTGAAATTCAAACATGAAATTCATTTTGAGAGACTCGAGTTAAGCAAATCAACAAGAACAAGCAGAATGATCTCAACTGGAGCACAAGGGTGATGGTGACATCAAAGGTGAATGTTGAAAGAGGTCACATGACAGCATGTTTCTTTTTTCTTGGACAAATCCAAATATGTTACTGACAAATCTGTAGACGGTTACTGTTAAGCTTACAAAACACAGCTTGATTAAAAATAATACTAATAATAAGCTACATTTTTAAAAGAATATCTAAGGGAACACATGCACCAAAAGACAGACTTTGGATATTTACATGCCATGACTTCACTGAAGAATTCATTTATACTTGTTTTTCAGCTTGGTCTCTCCTGAGCTGGGCTCATTTGTTGGTTTTAAGCTGAGGTCAAGCAGTGAGCAGAGCGAGATGTCCTGCTACCACTAGAGAGCCATGATGTCATGTGGAGCAAAAGACAAATCTCCAGAGTGTTACACAACTAGGAGGATGTGCGAGCTGAGGGGAGGAGGAGGAATACTATCGGGAAGACTCTAAATGATGACAAAGTCTACATTCTTTGCACAGGGGCCTTGGGCCAAAGTGGAAAGTCCAAATTTAGCTTAGGATAGAATGGAAAGATTTGTTATCAGGAAATGAGTGTGGGGTTACATCAACAGCGCAGTGCGTGTCAGTGGCAGCTTATGCATGTATGTGTGCACAAGTGTGTATTCCTGTGTTTTGCTGTACTTTTCCTGGAATTCACAGAGTACTTGATGATATATTTCCTAAAAATGTTGCTGTGATACCACTGCAGTTTTAGAAGACACAGCTAAACAAAAAGCTGCAAAACCAGGTGAAGATCTTATTTTAATTCAAACAATAACCCCAACTTAAAATGCTTGCATTACATTTATGTAAATATTCTCATTTAACAGAGCTTTTTTATTTTGCATAAAAACACATTTTTTTACATTTACAAAAAGTTTTATACAAAGCATTCTAAAGATGTGAATTATTATTAGTTGTTTTTTTTTCAGTGCACTTAGGACAGCTTAGTTCTCTACTGACACAGAGCCAAGCTTCCTCCTGCAAAACCAAACCAAGAGGTCTATTAACACAGTAATTTCACCCTTCTATTCTCACTAGAAAGTGGGAAAAGGGCGAGTGTGTCCTTACACAGCTCCCTACCTGCTGGAATTTTCACGAAAGCCAGTCACACAGGAAAAGAAGTGGCAAAATGGAGAAAAATGAAAGTAGTGAACGTAAGAGAAGAAAGCAGTGGAAAGAGAGGAGTGCGGTAGGTTCACGTCATGTCGAAAGAATTTGGCAACTCCAGCTGCTCTGACATTTATTTAGTTCTTTATTTAGTTTCTGGGAATTGACATAAGACATATAATTTGAGGCCAATGAGCGTGCAGAGAAAAAAAAAACAAAGAAAACACAAGAGCAAACGTAGGGCGAGGACTGGACATTTCTGCACACTACTAACATTTAGGTGCATATGGGCATGAAGATCACTGTAGAAACTACTTGAAAGGTCATATACCCTTTAACCGTTGCAGACCTTTAAGCAGAGTGAGTGAAAGTGTTTAAGGGAAACCAGTTGAGAACCCTCCACTACACAAGCTGGCAATCAGGCGCCAGATGTGATGACCACAGAGAGCTGGACTAAAAATAGAGCAGTGTTTTCAGCACAGAAAAAGAGCGTAAGTTAGTGTGTTCACGATAATACAGCATGAGCTCCTCTTGGGAGCTTACCTCACCACCCTAATGGCACCAGTGGCTCCTTCTCAATGAAATCATTGAACGGACCACACATCACTGGAGCTGTAATGGATAGTGGCTTACGTAGACACAGGAAGTCGGAGAGCGAGATTGAGATCTAGTAGCTTCCCTTCCAACAAGAGAACCTGAGTAAAGCTCTGACGCCCAAACTGGAGCAGGGATCCCCATAATGTAGTTCATTCTAAACTAAACCACGTCGCATTAGTGCTGAAATAAGGACTCATTATGTCCTAACCTACACAATACTGCCTAAAATAACTAAAAGACACAGATTAAGAGTGAAAACAAACATCTGTTTTAAAGCTTTTTTAACAGCACAAATTATCAGAACTTTTAGCACCTAACAGCACAAAGCATAAATTTTAATTAAAACCACTTGTGTGTATGTGATACCTTTTCTTACAAAATTAGCATCTCCAGCCATGCAACGAACACGAAATAAAGAAAGAGACGGCAAGAGAAAGAGAGAGGGGAGAGAGGGAAAGAGCAAGAGCGAGAGGGAGGAAGGGAGGGGGAGAGAGGGATAGAGGGAAAGAGAGCGAGGGAGAGAAAGAGCAAGAGAGAGGGAGGGAGGGAGAGAGAGAGAGAGGAAAGGATAAGAAGAAAGAAAAAACAGAATTTGGTGTTGATCGTATCATCAAATGGAACAACTTCTCAAGCTGAGTGAAAGATTTATTTTTAATACCTATAAATGTTATAAGTGGGTTTTACAAAACAGGTTTTTTTTTAAACAAATAATTTCTTCATATTATAATTTTGGAGTTAATTTTTTCTGTCATTTAAAATGGTGCCTAAATGATAAACATAGGAAGTAAACCTGTCATTTACATTTACCTTAACATTTATGGCATTTGGCAGACACCCTTATCCAAAGCGACCTAATTTTTTTTTTAATACCACTGAGCAATTGAGGGTTAAGGGCCTTGCTCAAGGGCACAACAGAGGCAAATTGCTGGTATACTGGGGCTTGAATTCCCAACCTTCGGATCAGTGATCGTGACATGTGATAAAAACAACCTGCTCTGTACGACTGCTCTAAGAAAATCATGAGAGCCAATCACTTGGATTTGTTACTATATCATAACATACTTCCTCTACATAGAATTGAGAGGTATCTAAATAAAATTTGTCACTTTGTATCCTTGTCACTCACCATTGCCTAGGTGTCGCACATTTACACATAAGTCGTCTGTTGTTTTGTTGCTTCCTAGTGTGAACATAGGGTCAGTGTTATTGTGGTCAGCGATCTACTTGTTTATCAAGTTGGAAATAAAGTACTCCAGGACCTGCTGGTTCCTGTCAGAGCCTGTTCTTGTGTTTGAGCATGATGTGATGTAACCAGGATACTGTGGCATCAAAACTCAGTTGGAATTTGCATTGTTTCACAGACCATCAGCACTTAGTTACCTTATGTGCCGAAAGCACACACTTAAACTACTGTAGAAGGAAAGAAGTTAAAGAATGGTGGAATGGCACAACTGCAGTTAAAACTAAAAGTCAGAATGGAAGACAGAGAGAGAGGTGGAAAAAACATTCCAGCACTCAGCCTTATCAGAGGGAAAGTCTGCTTCATATATAATCATATTTAATCTTCAGTCAACAATGCATGACCTCTTATTTCTTCTGTCAGTCACTGAGAAGAGGATGACATCAGGAAAAGCTGTTGTAATGCATAAACATCACAAACCCTGCTACAGCAGGAACACAATACGGGCAAATACGGGTCATAAACAGTCGCCATATAAATCAGTACCTGACAATATTTCCAAGACCTAGGCAATGTCTTTCTCTCTTTCGCGCGCACACAGACACACAACACACAGCACAGTTAGGCTCCCCAGCAGAGTCCAGCTCCTGCTGTGCAGGGACAAAAACACAGGCAGATGGTAACAGAGTGGCGGAGATTAAAAACACTCAGTGCACATCTGTAGGATATAGACACCTACACTCACACAAAATACACACAGAGCTACACACATGCAAACAAACAGAGGGGCTCTATGGAAGCTCGCACAGATTTAATTAAATTCCTTCTGAGCCAGGTGTGAAAGGGCCGGACTGTGATCTCCATTGTGCGCAGTGTGAGTATGAATATGCATTTATTTTAGTGTGTGTCCAATAATACTAAACTGTAGAGACCGAAAAAGACAACATAGGATATACATTCCTACAGCAGCAGCAGATTAAAAACTAAGCTGTTTTATCAGTTCAATTTAAGCAGGAAATAACATAGCAATTCCACTGGGGGCAGCAAGGACAAGTTTCTTATGCAGTTTCATATGACGCAGACTCTGCAAGGCCTCAACTACAGCCAAAGTGCATGTCTGGAAAATGTCAGCGCTGTCAAAAATATTACACCAATGTTTATTTTGCAATTTATCACACTCAAGTAAAATTTTAAGCATTAGCTGGGCAAGTTAAGTTATACTGCAAATTAGATAAATGCTAGTTAAACAGATGTGCGATATTTAGAAAAACTAAATATCATATCAATAATAAATGTCATTCTACAGTGACATACCAAAAGTAAATAGACCCGGCCGTCGTTAGAGTTTCACCTGTTTACCTAATTTGATCAAACTTCATAGATATACAGATTCCAGTACATAAATTGTTTATAGTAACTAGCTAAGCTGCAAACACCAGGAGAAAAAGATTTGTCTTATCTTCAAAGAGGGCGTACTGTGGGTCAGTCTGAGAGTGGACTTAGCCAGTGTCATACTGCACAAATCCTTGGGATTCCTCTTCTCACAGCCAACAGAGCGATTGTACAATTCACCAGCATAAACAAAGAATCAGCAGCATTCTGCTCAGGTTGACCTGGGCCCTCTGACAGGTGTTTTTGGGCTGTCTAGTAGACTGTTGAAAATAATCCCTGTTGTAAGGCAACTGATGTCACAACAAACTCCAAGTGAGTCAGAGTGCTGCAGTGAGGTATCTTCATAAACTTGGTTACAACGTACTATATATGGATATCAATTTTTATGTTTTTCAAAAATGATGGCGTCCATTTACTTTTGATACGTCACTGTACACTAAAATGTATTATTTTATTTATATTACTTATATGAATACTTTTTGAAGAATTTGTTATATTACTTATAATTTTATTTACATCCAGAAAGCAGAGATGAAAAAATTCTTCGGTCTGATTAAAATCAGTGGATGACCTGCCTGTCTACCTACCTACCTGCCTGTGCCCTCACAGCACTTGAAAGAAGACTTCCATATAGCTAGGCAGACTTACAGTGGGGCAAAAAAGTATTTAGTCTGTCACCAATTTGCAAGTTCTCCAACTTAAAAGATGAGAGAGGTCTCCAATTTTTATGAGAGACAAAATGGAAAAAAAAGGAAAAAAAAATTTAGAAAATCACAGTGTCTGATTTTTAAATAATTTATTTGCAAATTATGAAAAATAAGTATTTGGTCAATAACAAAAGTTCATCAATACTTTGTTATATACCCTTTGTTGGCAATGACAGAGGTCAAACGTTTTCTGTAAGTCTTTACAAGGTTTTCACACACTGTTGCTGGTATTTTGGCCCATTCCTCTATGCAGATCTCCTCTAGAGTAGTGATGTTTTGGGGCTGTCGCTGGGCAAGAACTCCCTCCAAAGATTTTATATGGGGCTGAGATCTGGCTAGGCCACTCCAGGACCTTGAAATTCTTCTTACGAAGCCACTCCTTCGTTGCCCAGATGTGTTTTGGGAACATTGTCATGCTGAAAGACCCAGCCACGTTTCATCTTCAATGCCCTTGCTTATGGAAGGAGGTTTTCACTCAAAATCTCACGATCCATGGCCCCATTCATTCTTTTCTTTACAAGGATCAGTCGTCCTGGTCCCTTTGCAGAAAAACAACCCCAAAGCATGATGTTTTCACCCCCATGCTTCACAGCAGGTATGGTGTTCTTTGGATGCAACTCAGCATTCTTTCTCCTCCAAACATAACAAGTTAAGTTTTTAAACAAAAAGTTCTATTTTGGTTTCATCTGACCATATGACATTCTCCCAGTCCTCTTCTGGATCATCCAAATGCTCTAGCAAACTTCAGACGGACCTGGACATGTACTGGCTTAAGCAGGGGGACACGTCTGGCACTGCAGGAGTCCCTGGCGGTGTAGTGTGTTACTGATGGTAGCCTTTGTTACTTTGGTCCCAGCTCTGCAGGTCATTCACTAGGTCCCCCGTGTGGTTCTCGTGATCATTTTGACTCCACGGGGTGAGATCTTGAGTGGAGCCCCAGATCGAGCGAGATTATCAGTGGTCTTGTATGTCTTCCATTTTCTAATAATTGCTCCCACAGCTGATTTCTTCACACCAAGCTGCATACCTATTGCAGATTCAGTTGTCCCAGTCTGGTGCAGTTCTACAATTTTGTTTCTGGTGTCCTTTGACAGCTCTTTGGTTTTGGCCATAGTGGAGTTTGGAGTCTGACTGTTTGAGGTTGTGGACAGGTGTCTTTTATACTGAAAACCCCATTAATACAGGTAACGAGTGGAGGACAGAGGAGACTCTTAAACAAGAAGTTACAGGTCTGTGAGAGCCAGAAATCTTGCTTGTTTGTAAATTAACAAATACCTATAACAAGGAATTTACCAATTAATTCATTAAAAAAATTCTACAATGTGATTTCCTGGATTCTTTCCACCCATTCTGTCTCTCATAGTTGAAGTGTACCTATGATGAAAATTGGAGACCTCTCACATCTTTTAAGTGGGAGAACTTGCACAATTGGTGACTTACTAAATACTTTTTTGTCCCTCTGTATTACTAAAGCTAGTCGACAGCCGAAAGTACAAATAATACCAATGTTTCTTGTTTAGATTTATTATGATAATCATAATTACAAAGATCTTTTTTTTTTACATGTGAATAAGCCTTGAGATCGCTGAATATTACAATGATGCACTATGCTCACCTCCACAAGAAGGGGGCCACAAAAAGCGCTGCCTATTTGGGAGCTTAACTGGGAAAGAAAAAAAGACACTATTTAATAGTATGTGAATATAAACTATTCTTGATTTCTCCATCATCTCCTAATATCATTTCAAAACACTGTGCTTTGACAGGGGGCGGGTTTGACATTACATACAGTACACTGGACTAAGTCTCAGCAGTAACTTATAAATGGCCTCCTACCTTATCTAAACAGCCACCAGTGGAATAAAAGCACACCAGCAGACTCCTGATATAATAAATGTTTAATAGCTTGTTGCTTCTGCATTTTTATTTATTCAGTTCATTATGCATTCTCACATCATTATTATACCTACATGTATTCATTCTTTGCATCTAACACAGATACAACTAGGGGAACATTATACTATTTCTTGTAAATTTATTGCATGTGCACCAAGATATAAAAATGAATCCAACTTCAAACATTTGAACTGATATGTTCTAAATAGAGGGGTAGTGGTGGCCCAGTGGTAGGGTGCGGGATTACTGATCCTAAGGTCAGGGGTTCAAGCCCCACTATTGGCGGGTTGTTACTGCTGACCCCCCAGTGCAGCTAACTGGGTTATCAAAGGCCGGCCATGTCTCTCGCTGTCTATGGTGAAATGCATGTAAAAGAAATATTGCTGATTTTCGTCAAGAGTAGGCTGCATAGCTGTTAGCGTGTTTCTGCCCTGCGATAGCCTGGCGAGCTGTCCAGGGTGTACTCTGCCCTCGCCCAGAGTCAGCTAAGCTTCCCCGCGACCCTAATTAGGATTAAGTGGTTCAGAAAATGAATGAATGAATGATGAATGAATGTTGTAAATAGATATAATGACAGACGTTTTTAGAAAGGGCCTGGGATGAGACTTAAGGTGCACATTGGGACTGGAAATCCACAGGAGCTTTTTATTTTAATTTATTTATTTGTTTAAACTTTAATGCATTACAAGTAAACCGTAAGATGTGAAACTTGCAGTATTAATGTGCAGTGCTGCATAATCTTTAGTACAGGGCTGGTTGGGGTTGTAGTGCTTTTGTTAAAAAACGAAGGAAATACTGCAGGAAAGGTACACAAGCTGAGGAGCATTCAGAGCCAAAACTCACTCAACATACTGGCTGGAACCAAAAAAAAAAACAAAAAAAAAAACATTTATATGGTTAGTACATCCGCTTCACAGAAAGAAGGTCCTGTGTTCGAGTCCCAGGCTCACCAAGTGCATTTCTGTGTGGAGTCTGCATGCTCTCTCTCCATGCTTGTGTGTTTTTGTCTATGTTCTCCGGTTTCCTCCATTTCCAATTTCCAATTCCGTTCCCATTTGCCCAAGGTGTAAGTGTGAGGGTTAATAGTTGTGTATTGTCCTGCAATGGATGTGAGCTGTTCAGGGTGTACCCTACCTTCACCCAGAGTCAGATGAGATCGGCTCCCCACAACCCTTATAGGCTTCCCACGACCCTTATAGGATTAAGTGGTTCGGCAAATTACTAACGTTGAGATTTAATCCTTCCCGATATATGAGAGGTCAGTGAGACATAATTTTTCCAGTTTTCACGCAGTCAATCATGTTTAGTTCTTCAGATTACTTCAATTCGGCATTACACCACACAGGAAAAGAAAATAGCTTCATTACCATTTCTTTTGCCTCACATACTAATGAATATGATAACCAGTTCATAAAGAGGTAGGTTCTTGCCAGACTCGGCTCCACTCCGAATAATTCATCAGATAACAGGCCTATGTGAAGTATAGGGTTGGCAACAGAAGAAGGCAGAGAGTCTTCACACACTTGTGTGTTCTATGACGTGAGTTCATTCCAACAGGTGTGTGTCTGGAGCTGTGGTACAGATACAGGTCACAGTACTGACCAAAAGTATGTAAGGCCAACAATCATGGTGAGAGTCATGGCTGACCATTAAAAAAGCAGTTCATATTTGAGAAATAAACTCATGAATTTGTGATATTTTGCTTCATAACAGCAAAAATCTGAGCATTCATGACTTATTCTTCAAGTGTTGATGAACAGCCCAGTCTGGAGGGCAAGACAGTGGCTGAAAACATGCTGGCTGCCAGAAGGAGCTCTATGAGAACCAGGCGTGTTGTTTCCATACAATATTAATAGAGAGCATACAAAAGCCCACAAACATTGAACTGAACCCATTCCCTGAGATTACATCATCTTTCCTTTCAAGCTCACATCAAAGATGATCAAGAGGTGTTCATGATGTGTACGGCCTTAACATGGCCCTAATGAAATCAGCATGTTCCTGCTGAGTCTTTTCACAGTGCTGGGAGGGTCTGTGGGCTTTGGAGCAGAAGAATGGCCTATAGGGTACATCCTGCTCAGTCCAGGCCAGGGCCTTCCCTCCTCATGAGCAAACCATCAAACAAAACAAAGGCAATTTGAAGTAGTTGTTACCAGGCTGCCCTCCACTCCATACTCCCCCAAAATGCCCACAGCTGTAAACCAACTACTGTAAGTAACCCATTAGCTTCCCTTGACCTCATTTTTTCCGGAGGCTTCCACGGCGCCCCATCCTGCTGGCTCCCACTTTTGGAGATTATCATTCTCTGTTGGCATGGAAACAGTGGCCATTGGGATGGAATAAGTACAATTACACACTTACTGTAAACCGGAGACACACAGCATGAGAATAAAACAGGATTGAGAGAGTGAGAGAGATCAGGCTTAGAGTATTAAGCGTGGCAAATTAAGAATCGGCACGTTTCAAGGGAGCTTTGTGAAAAGAAATGCATGTGCATCATTATGGCTGCCTGACTTCCAAGACTTAATCGCCAAACTGAGAATGACAGAAAAGGGGTGAGTACACATAAGCAAAGATTAATGCAAGAGCAGCTCAGCAATTTCCAAACTTTCTTTAAATTCTGACTGAAATAGCTATTCAGTGTTGACATATCCGGAGCATAGAGGATTTGAGAAGGCAAAGCCATTAAGCCTTAGAAAGCTAACTGACATCTACCAGTGAATATTTTCATTCAACTTTATGACTGTGAGACAACACAATACCATATCACCAACAGCAGCAAGATATAAATATAGCATGCACTTTTTGATTGTGGCAAGCCAGAACCCAGCACAGTTTAACGATTTGTTGATACTAAACATGGTAATTAACTGCTGTTTGCATTTGAGTGGGGAAACTGCCAAAGTGTAATGCCCATCAAGCTCTGTCCATCTTTGGACATCATTGAGGCTGAAATGCCCTTGATCAAGGCACCTAACCCCCAGCTGCTCTCTGGCACTGCAGTTAGAATCAGAATACTTTATTGATCTCGGAGAAAAATGTGTGGCAGCCCACTGCTCCAGTGTGTGCTCACTGTTTACATGTGTGAGGGGGTGTGCTCAGTTTGGATGGGTTATATGCAAAAACTAAATTTTCCTTGCAGGATTAATATAGCACATCAACATTAAACAAATAAATAATTAAATACTCCCCACATTGCTAGCAAATGTATTTGACACCGAGCAGACAGACAGCACACTTTATAGTAAATATTTTATTACTTATACGTGTAATGTCATTGATATTGTAAAATTTAGCTAATGTAAAATTAAATGTCAACAGTGTACAGTAAAAATAATTATATTTTTGTATAAATAAAATAATTTAAACAGTCAGATAATTAAAACTAAAACAGTGCAGTTTTACAATTTGTGTGATGAAATATTATTATTTGTCGGCATCCAGTACAATTCTAACGTATTCTAATGAATCATTGCTAGTCTGAAGCCAGTTTTTGGAGCTTGTTCATTCTGATGTAACTCCCTTTGACATGTAGGGTTAACAGGAGCAGGCCTCTGGGTCAGTGTGTATTCTTAGATGGCGCTGACATCAGAAGTGTCACGTCATACTAGTATTACTAGATGAAGCACACAAGGTTCAAAGGGTGAAAGCAAGGGCACTTCTTCCTCTCAAATACATGTTAGGAATAATTACCAAGGCCTCAAATCAGTCACCAATGTGTGAAGGCTGTGTGCAAAAGAACAGTGCGGGGAGGAGAGGGATGGACAGCCAAAGTCCAGAGAGATACAGGAAGTGATAAAACAAGAGAACTGGGTTGAGAGCACTTGAGGACTCCAGGAAAAAAAGACAGAAATAATGAGAGGAAAAGAAATATCACAGCATAAAGGTCTAGTCAATACTACATGGTGAAAGTAGCACCCTCTGTTGGTAAAGTTGCTCCATACTTGTCAATCAGGTAAATACATACAGATAAAGTACTTAAATAAATAATAGTAATAAAACTCTGCATTGCTGCATCAT
This sequence comes from Neosilurus hyrtlii, assembly GCA_028564935.1. NCBI lineage: Eukaryota > Metazoa > Chordata > Actinopteri > Siluriformes > Plotosidae > Neosilurus > Neosilurus hyrtlii. The sequence continues at coordinate 8,121,615 of JAOUQZ010000010.1, read as the reverse complement.
TACCTGTAAGCAGAGACACTTTGTGGAATGTCCCATCCAGCTTGCTCAGGAGAATGTGGACAAAACCATCTTTGGAAAGTTGACCAGCATCTTTAGAGCTCTGATCATACACTACCACCTCATGTCTCCTGCTCAGATCAACCTGCACACACACACATGCACACTGCATTAAAGAGAAGTGCCAAAACTTTTAAACATGAACAACAACAACACCACCACCACCACCAATGAAAAATAAATAAATAACAGCAAATTTCATCTGTGGTATAATATTAAAGTATATTAATTGTTATTTGCAATATTGCTGCAAATGAAACCACTAATAATCCACAGTATTGCATTCGGGGGTTCCATATAAGGTTGGGTGAGTTGATGATAAAATAATAATTTTGGTCTACTACTGCAAGACAATAATTAACTATCAGGGTCACAGGTATATCATTCGGCTCCAAATATACCACAAGGTGTGCTATAATATACTACACTTGTCCGTATCATGCAGTCCTACTTTGAATAATGGAAGTGTTTTCTATAATTAAAGGGGTATAATACTAATATAAATGTAATGCTAATTAGTAGGTAAGGAAGTAATATGGGGCTATTAAATCTGACTGCAGAGAGTGTAGAATCTATGTGGTGTACACAAATACACGTGTGTGTGTGTGTGTGTGTGTGTGTGTGTGTGTGTGTGTGTGTGTGTGTGTGTGTGAGATGCAGTGCTAGAACTAAGCTGTGTGAGGCAGCACACTACATACAGCTGCCTCGATGTTGTCAGGCAGTTTTACATCACGTGACCACCAAGCAGTGCTGCTGTAGGGTGACTCAGTGTAATACAAGCAGAGGAGAGGAGAAGGTAAAAGAAGAGAAACGGAAGGCAGTATGTAGCAGATTATTATTATTAATAATAATAATACTTTTACATAACCCCATTATCAAATTAATTAATTACATTAAACAGGATGGATTAAAGTAAATTGGATGGATTAAATTAATTAAACAAGATGGGGAAGTACAAGAAGACATGAAAGAGACAAAAGTGATGATGAATAAGCAAGACAGAGTAAAAGAGAGGGTTGGAATTGAGGACTGCTTCTACCAATTCTTAATTTGTAATACACTTTGAATGTACTGAAGTGTGTTCCATATATATCCATACACACGCATATACACACACACACACACTTATATATATGTATACTCGCACACACATACACCCAACACAAATCCGGTCAAACTGACTAACAAAACTCTGAGGGTGTGTCTGGCTAGCAAATAAGAATTAAGTGTGTGCTTACACAGCAGCCTTACTGGCTGCAGACTGGCAGAGAGCCCCGAGTGACATCATCAGCCCAAGGTCAGGTACAGGTGCCAGATTTCCAAGTTGCCCTTGTTTAACTACACAGCCAAGACTACAAAGGGTGGAATAAAGTATGATTTAAAACAACCTTGATTACAATTCATATCTTATTGAAGGGAGTAAAGATAAACTGTGAATTCAATGGAAGAGGTTTTGAAATTAAAATAATGGCGTGACATTAGAAGAATTTGAGGCAGTGTGCTACGCCTATTTGTCCTCTCTTTACACTGCCACTCTCCACTGGCTGAACAAGGTGCTCCACCTTAATTGGATGAGAGCTAAATCAGCTGGGTGACATCACCACCTGGGGGATTACCGTCTCTCTGTGTGGTTTGGCATCCTGCCTGATCCTGGTTTACATAAGCAAAAAGTAAACCCTTGCTGAAATCCTTATCTAAATTTTATAAAAGTTATCTAAAGATTTTGTCCAACCACAAAATGAAAATCCCCAGTGGTTCACATACTGAGGATTAGTGCACTGCATAGAACGACATTTCTTTATTTAATTTGGAATTCACAGTGTTTAACAAGCACACTCCTTACTAAAGACACACCCTATAACACAGCTTTCACACACCGAGCGGCCTATTAACATTGGTACATTTTTTAAACATCTCCCCAACAGAATTCTAACAAAATCTCTACATTTATGATAGCTAGTACCTGCTGTCAAAAAGACATGATGTAAAAAGGTATCAGGAATGTTACATTTTCCTTCTCCTATAACACACATCCAAAAAAAATGGCTCATGCTACAGGAGAGATGTGTGCATTATTCAGAGAGCCTCCCTGAAAACAAGCTCACATCACACAGGCCATGACCTCTGGCTCTCCACTGCTATCTGCCCTAACCATCAGCTGTGCAGCAACGAACAGAAGTACAACACACACTGTTCACTTGTACAAGTGCTTCCATGGAAAGCTACAAGCACAAACCTGGAATGCACAACAAGCATTTAAACATAGAAAAATGTTCTTAGTAGGATCAGTCTCATCATTAATTGTGGAGTATTACACACTCAGGACAAATGAACAAACCACAAATTTTAAAAAAGGACATTTATTATTATTATTATTATTATTATTATTATTATTATTATTATATTTCATAGATCTATCTATCTAATTATCAATTTGCTTCAGTCCATTATTAAACAATTTTTATATATATTTTTATAAACCTTTCTTCCGATTGCATTTTAATGCTCCTGTCCTCTATAGCTGCCTGGCATCACAGTAAAAAGGATCCAGTATTCTGGCTTACGGTGATTTCTGGTCATCATAAATTCCAAATCAATATGAATGGTTCAATACTGACTTCACAGATTAAGTAGAAAACCTTCGTCACCATAACGTAGGTTTATAAGTAATGATCCCCACAATGAATGTTCTCCCTACAAATATGATTCCAGTTAAGATCGTTCAGGTTTCGTGTGCATGAAAAGCGCTAATGATTTTATAGCAGCTAACAGCGTGGGGCAATTAGCCAGCATGCTCCTGCTTGTTTCAGGAAGCTACACATCAGTTGGCTGTTTGTTTTTCCATGTAAAAACCACAAGGTCACCAACATGATCCCTTTTCTATTAAGATTGCACAGCCCTTTTATATTAAGAATGACAGGACTACTATAATACAAATTTGACTTTTAAATACAAGACCGGCTAGTGATAGGATAGTGACAGTATTTAGACATACTGTGTTGTCAAGCAGGCAGCACACACAAATTGTGCAATTTGACTCTTACAGAGAATGTTTGTTACATTTTAACTTGTTGACAGCCCAAATCTCCTCCCTCTGCAGTGTACTCTGAGAACAGGTCAGCAAATCCTAACCAGCAAAATAGGTGTCACACTCCATCGCAGGTAGGAGGCAGGTACTATGGTCACAGCTGGTAACTTTAAAACATGATTTTTAGTCGTGGTGCAATGTTGGGACGATATAGATTTTGCATGTTTTAAATAACAGGAATTTAATATAACACACACACTATATGTGTGAGCCTATAATTCACAAACATGATGTGGATTATTACTGTAGTTTAAATTGCTGTGTATACACCAATCAGCTACAACATTAAAAACATTATGTTATGTGAATAACAATGATTATCTCATTACAGTGGCACCTGCCAAGGAGTAAGTGAAAGTGAACAGTTAGTTCTCAAAGCTGATGTGTTGGAAGCAAAAAAAATTATAAAAAATAAGGATCTGAATAACTTTGACAAGGGTCATATTGCAATGGCTAAACGACTGGGTCTTTTCACCAAATTGGCAGGTCTTGAAGGATGAGTACCTACCAAAGGTGGTGCAAGGAATAACAACCAGAGAACTGCCAAGAGTGCTGTGGATGCCCAAGGCTCATTGAAGTGTGTGGTGACCGAAGGTTAGTATGACTGATCTGATCTCACAAAAGAGCTTCTGTAGCACAAACTGCCGAAACCGTTAATGCTGGCTATTAAAGAAAGGAGACAGAACACTCCCGTGCATTGCAGCTTGCTGTGTATGAAGCTGCCTAGGCACATACCACTTAGGTGCTGTTAATGTTATGGCTGATCTGTGTATTTTTACAGTCCATATAGCGAGAATGCATGACCACTTTCTGCAGCACTACATTTCTGCCCCTTGTTTCTAATTCCAATGCAGTAAAAGGTTCATATGCGAAATCATCTGTAATTTATAGTATTGCTTAAACCAGTTCTCCCTCACTGTTGTAATAATAATGGTGGATATGTGGGGAAACAGTTATAATGACACTGTGATATTAAAATGAATAGAGTAAGGTACTGCCTTTCTCTGAAAAAAATATATTCCTGCCATTTTTGCTCCAGGGGTATTAATATGCAGGCGATAATGATGCAAGATCCTACTCATTAGTCTCTTCTATCCATTCATTAACCGAAAGCCTTTTCCTCATACACTATAGTCACTGCCTCCTCCAGGCCATCCTCTCAGTCTGTCCTCACCATAGGCAACCACTGAACCATCTGTCAATAGCAACTCAATAGAACATTTGGCAGCAGGGATTAGCATAAGCCTAGAAATGGCCTCGTTTGTCACTGCATATAAAGTCCTATTATTGCACTTTACTACTTGCCTGGTTTAGCTGGTGTACACAATACTGACTCAGCACAGAACCGGAATGTCTTCATTGGCTAAATCAGGGGGCTCCAGCCCTGTTCGCGGAGATCTACCTTCCTTCAGATCTTCTCTCCAACCAAAATCTAACATACCTCTTTTACTTGATCAAGAACATCTTAAAGAAATAATCAGGTGGTCAGGTGTGCATGATTAGGGTCAGGGGTAAAGTCTTCGGGAAGGTAGCTTTTCAGGAACAGAGTTAGATACCCCTTTGCTGAACGTGCAGACAATTTGACTGAATCAGTGTCAAAATATTTACTAATATGCAACAGTATACATACAACCCATACACACTAACACATATTGCACCTACAGCTAGACTAATAAAGAATAATTACAAACTAATCAAGTAAAATGTGTTACACCAGGTACAGTGTGAGCAAGGAATTGGAGTACTACACAAAGTACTCTAACAGTAGCGTCCAAACATTACTTTGAGAACCATCGCACTAATGAAAACTTGTGCACAGGCATGCTGTAGCCGATCACTAAGAGGGCCAGTAATAAATTTATAATGAAGGACTAGCTGCTAGTCAAATTTAAAAAGAATTCTTGCCACAACTCAAATGCAAAATGGACCGAGTATTGCGCCAAGAGGGACTTCATGCATTATCTATGTGTATATGAACCCAGCTCATCCATTAAAACCCTCTTTCACTTCCTCTTTTTATGCACCCTTACAATGAACTACAGTGGTGGCCTTTGCTTGCTTTGCTTTCACATTAAGGCCAGTGCCCCAGGCCCTGCCAGGAGTCTAGAGTAGTGTTTGCATGTAGGGGAGGCTCAATCAGCCTGAGCTGCCTATACAGACACATTGCACGTGCCTAGCCTGCGCTTTGTCAGTGGCCACACAAAGAGGATGATGTCATGCTCAGCCAATAACAAAGAGTCTCTAGTGTCCAGCCTCTCCCACTACACCCGGTTTGCTCCATCTTTATCCAGACTATGCATTAATCACAGCCGGTATCCTCTTTACTGAAGGACAAAACACAGTTCTAATGCATAGCCAGAGTGAGTGGAGAAACAGCAGCAAGGCTACACTGACTTATATGAATGTTCATTAATGTTATATTACTATATTTTTCTAGTGTCAGATCTGATCCAAATGCACTGTTTGCTTCCCATTCGGAGACAAATGGCAAACAAAAACCCTAATGCCTGCACAATAAACCACTCCTGGTCCCTGATCCAAATCATGTTATGTTCAAAATATGACAATTCAAAATCTGAAGATCAGGTAAAGGTGGTACTGTAATGTTTGACACTGAATACAAAATGGGGGAAACATTTTGGTTTAATCCAACCAACAAGTTAAAAGTTAAATTCCAACTGACTGCATCAGTGAGGAGATGATGCAAGAGGAACCACAAAATGAACACAAGCATAATAAATAAGCATGAGGTAAACTGCATTCTTGGCAGGTCAGGCATTCATGCCTGAAATTCCATGAGTAAACAGAAAAAAATTGTTTTATGAGCTGCCAATCAAGACATGTCCGAACTATACCATCTTAAGTTCTGTAAAATAGATATATGATCACATACTACATAAATTTCCATAGATGAGAACAGTGGCTCTCTATATTATTATACCTATTAATCCCTGAAGCAAAATATTTCCCCATCATACTATTAATTGCATGATTAATCATTACATTTAAATATATTTGCCGTGAAGAGAGATTATTACACCGTATACACAGATATAGCTTGGGGCAGTCTGTCATGGACAGTCCGTTTGATGTGTTTGCTTGGGTTTCTCCCACTACCTCCTTTCAGTTTTACCACAAGCCTAAAAATGCCTGTTAGCTCACTGAGATGGAAAGAAAAGATATCATATTCAATGCATAGGTCATGAAACGTGGAAGCGTCCAATTTATACATTACTGATAAGCACAATAACTTTCAGTGGTACTTCAAATATAGTGTGCTTGAAATATCAAGTGCAACTTTTAGGCAGTTGACCACTCCTCCCATCACTTCTCCTTTCACATTGCTTGTAGGGGATAATTAAATAAACTTCAAATATGAAGCAGTGCCAAATACTGTATGTGAATTAAAAACTTGTCCACTGCAAGTGAGTGCCACAATAAGGTAGGTAAGGTAAGTCTGTTGGGCTTTTACACCCGAACCTAGTGGCTCATCAGGCCGGTGCTTATCCCCGGTTTCTGTAGCGTGCAGCGACTAGGAGTTCAACTCCTCCTGGATGGGACGCTAGTCCATCGGAGGTTACCTTCCCAGTATTTACTAGGAAAAGGCGTTCACTGCCCAGGGGTCTTAGCACGGTGGGGGTCCAACAGGGATTTAAACCCATGATCTCTCGATCGTGAGCCCAGCACCCTAACCACTACGCCACCGGCCCCACAATAGTGGCTCTTTAATGGCTGTTCACCAGTAAATATTATCTTAGTGTAATTCTGCAAAGTAAAACAAGACAACTAGATCATCAAGTAAAACCGTACATGCATTCTTCAAAACGTATACGTCTGTTTTCAACATAAAATCCTATTTATTCAAAAGTCCTTGCACTTCTCAAAGGTATGTATAAATATATAAAAATTATAAACTGCAGCGTACCTTGACCTTGCCATTGGGCTGCAGCAGTTCTGTGATGGAAACCTTGTCCTGCTGTAGTCTCCGTTTGACAAGTTTGGAGCAGCAGACATTGACAGCTCCATGCACGTGCGAAGCATTGTACTCGGAGAAGGTACGGCTGTCGATGACAAGCAGCCGGCCAGCCCCACGTTGCAGAAGCCCTGCCAGACGCTTAATATCCATGGCACTCCGACGTCCCTTCTCCCCCGCCATGAAGGACCTGCTTCAGATAGGGATCGCTCAGAGGCCCAGAGGAGGACCACGGCACAGGTGCACACTAGGTAGGGGCTGAATGGGTCAGATCAGCCGAGTAGTTTCAAGACAGACCACACGACCGCCATGTTTCCTGGAGAGAGAAAGAAGAGCTATTTTAATAAGTAAAACAAGGCAAGATTTAAGCCATACTATATGCACTGCTGATTACTGGTTCTATAAGTGGACCTCTTTTGCTTGTCATCAGATCACGTTGACAACATTATCAAAAGACATGCATTGCAATGCAATAGTACTCATCAAGCCAGACATTTTACTCTAGAGAACTGCCAGTGTGATGTTCACTGTCAGAGTAAGAATAGCTTTTGTTCACTCATGAAATAGGAACCAGGCCGAGGTGGTCTAAATTAAGCTCGGAGAGTTTCAAAGCTGGCACACTCAATGATAAGCATGATGCACAGTTACATCAAGATTCTCCAAGTGCCTCCTCTCATTTCAGCTATCCCATAATAATGCTAATCCTTAACACAGCACCATCCCTTGCATAGAAACTAGAAAGAACGACAACAAATAATGTGCACATTTTTGACATAAACACTTTTGGGGTGAGTATTCACAATTATGGACTTATCAAATAAAAACTAAGATATATAAATTAACCAGAGTCTTTTATTAGGATGTAACACATCACATTGTTTACCACTGGACCTCACTGCCAGTCGACATCCCACAGCACATATACTGGTGAGTCACACATTTTATGTCTAGGCTTATGTCTGGGTTAAAACACAAATCTGCAACAGTACAATATATTAAAATCATAATACTCCAAAATGATATTACAGACTTTAAAATATAATTGATAGACATGATGTGTTTTTTGCTGGTATTGGGGGGTGGACCTTAATGTGTACTGAGCTTAGCGCTCAGCAATCAACAAATTACCACTAAAAATCGACTAAATTGCTGCAGCACGTCCTCATCAGCCAGGTTACTGGCCATTTGCCAAATCAAGCGGGGTAAAACCAAATACCTGTCACCAACCCAGAAGATATCATGTAAGGCTAAATTTAATTTAAAATAATTACTATAATTCTAGCCATCGTGGTGGCATAGTGGTTAGCATGTGTGCCTCACAGCAAGAAGGTCCTGGGTTCGAGGTCCCAGGCACTGACGTTTCTGCATGGAATTTGTATGTTCTTTGCATGCTGGCGTGGCTTTCTTTCATGTACTATGTATTCCTCCCACAGTTCAAAGAGATGCACATTAGGCTAATTGGCTGTTTCAAATTTAGGTGTGAGTGGTTGGGTGTGTGAGTGTGTTGGCTCTGCAATGGTCCAGCAAGCTGTTCAGGGTGTACCCCGCCTTCACCCAGTTTTGGCTGAGACAGGCTTAGCCTCCCTGAAACCCTCCCGATTACGCGGGTCGGCAGATGATTGAGTGAGTATAATTACTTAATACGCCAGTGCTATCCGAAGTAAGCAATCTTGGCTGGATTTGACCAAACTGTCTAGATAAACCAAAAAAATCGAACACAAATGTGGCTGGCTATCTCCCTTACCTACTTTTTGAGTAGTCTTAAAAATACAACTATGGGAAAAGAAAATAAGAGACCACTTATAATTTTCTCTCAAATCCTAGCCAGCTGTCTGTGGTAGCCTTGAAGCAAATCCACCACTTGTCTGCGGTTATGCCATGAACATTTCAACACATATAATCATATTGGCTTTCCTGGAGGATCTACCAGCACTCTGCCCACTCCTCACAATGCCACTTCACTCAACGGAGCCATCCAGGTAGAGGGGACACAAGTGCACTTTACATCTGGTGAGAGATCCTGTCCAAAATCTCATGAACGGTGGTTAAAGACTAACCTCTAATTTAGTATGTGACTGTTTAGTTTATTATACACCCTTAATAAAATCATAGGTATATTAAACCATATAGGCTCATATTACCAGCACTGTTGAGAGAAGTAAGACTTTTCCCACTTCCTAAATCTCAGCTTAACCCCTGCTGGCAACCCAGTGTAACCTTCAATCAGAAAGAGAGCTTTCCTACCATGTTGGTGTAATTTCTCCTCAAACACACCGGTCATGAAAAATACATGCCCTTGGCTAGCCTTGCCCTTCTCTTCCTTCCAAACAGAGACTTAAGCACAGGTAGAGAGTAAGTGGAAAAAGGTAAACAATCGTTGGCATTAGGCAGAGCGCGCACACACACACACACCCACACACACACACACATAACCAAAATAATCAGTAAAAAACTATTGCAGTTTTTTTTTTTACACTTAATATATAGTTTCCTCAAAGAAACCAGCAGAGCCCTTGACTCACAGTACAGGTGATCAGTGTGTGTTTTAGGCCTCAGTGAGCAGCAGGACAAGGCGGGCATGTCTGACAAAAACAAGCATTTCGGTGCAGTTGAGCTGCTGGGTAAGCAAAAGCTATGGACAACACAAGAAGCTTTGAATCCAGATCAACATCACAGCAATCCATCATGCTGAAAATAAACATCATCTCTCTCTCTCTCTCTCTCTCTCTCTCTCTCTGCAGAGTGTAGGATGGGATGGTGCAACAAGAATATCGGTAATGTCATGCAGAGTGTAGAAAATATGGCCTTGATAAATCGATGCCGCATAGAGACAGCACACACAAATATAAAACGATGCAGCTACAAAGATGTCCGCACTCTTGCAAAACACTCATAAACGCAACCCATAAGACAAATGCCAAAAATAGATAGACAGATAGACAGGCAGACAATTATCACAAAGCTAGAAGTACGAAGAGTCTTCTTTTTAACTCCATTAGCTTTACACCTTTATACATGTGCACAGCCCCTAATAATTATTCTGCATCAGCCAGTCCTAGTAGCACAACAATAGCATGGCAGTCTTTCCTGCTTCAGATCACTGTAAACAAGCACCATGCTATAAGCCCAGTCTCCTCTCTCCTCTCTTCTGATCCGCAGCAGCACACAGAACTGCCTAGTAACCAGACTCAAAAAAACAGCATCAATATGGATGCACACTCTGCGCCACTCACATCGATCAGCCATCTGCTGCGTCTCATTCAAACAAATCAGCCACATATACAGACACATAAACGGAGAACAATTCTTCAGACCCACTGCAATATTTACTCATAAATGACAAGCAATCAGGAGAGCAAATCGCACCAGCCTTTCTGTCGTCATCACATGGATGATGCGCATCCTCGCTGCAGCCTATAGTCCATTCTGGCTCTGCTGGGCTTTCTGTTCATTGGATCAATGTGTAGACGAGCACACCTGCAGTGAATTTGTGTGCATGGGTCTGAATACCCACTGAAGGCTGCGGGATGTAAAGGAGCTGCTGCTGTATGCGTCTAATGGCACTGCCTCTGCTTGACAACACGGGAGGAAAAAGAGTGTGTGAGGTGGGGGGGGGGGGGGGGGGGGCCCGGGGGGGGGGGGGGGGGGGGGGGGGGGGGGGGGGGGGGGGGGGGGCTCAGCACTAGGCAGGGCTGTGCACTGCAGTTCAGGATGGGAGAGTGCTCAAATAGAGATGCGTTTACCCGCACAAAGCTCATGGGCTGCATTTTTAACCAGTGACACACATGGATGAACTTCATTATTTGGCATCATCAGAGTAAGATCCGCTATCTTCAAGAAATAACTTATAACCATCATAACATTAAAGACTTGGGTAAAAGCTGGTGCAGATGCTGAGTTACCGATTGGCTGAGATTTCCCCATTGCCATAGCAACACAGTGAACTCAAAACAGTGACTGGGCATGGAGCAAAGGTGCAGCTTACTCTGGCATCACAAAAAGCAACAAAGCACCCAGAGCAGCTCTTTTATCGATCATTTAGGAATTTAATGATATTTATGAAGCCTTCGCCTCTGCCAAGGATTACACTAGAACACACTAATCACATTCTGAGCCCTGAGAACAAAGATGCATAAACAAAGAGGAGATCCTACAGTGTAGGTCTGCAAAAGAATATGCCGTTTGGAGACAGTCTGCGTTTAAATAATAGCGGTTGGTTCACATGATGACATATGGCACACATCAGAGAATGAGAGCAAGTATTAATAAAAACATTGTGATAAGGTTCCTAATGAAGTACATTACATCATTTATTAGACTTGCTTAGCATTTTCTGATTCAGGTATACATGTTTTTAAAGAGTACCTGTAGTGCATAATTTGTGGGTATGTAATATGTTTATGCGGTACAGAGCTATTTTAACAAAAATGACCATAAAAAGCATAAAACTGGGTAATTTTATCCCGTGGATTACTAGCGGGGGCTAAACCAATGGTTAGCAGTCGTTTTTTCCTTGACGTGACGTGAACTCTGGTCCGGTTTGACCAGTGCAAGTAATTAAACAGATTTATTTAGCAAGCGATATTTTAAGAGATACAAAACCATGTTCAAGAAACAACTATGGCTAGCAATTTGTATTAAAAGGGTGCAAGTGGTAACCTATTTGAACCAGAGATGGAGGAGTCTTGTGGAGACAGTGAGACGTCTTATTCTAATGACTCTGAGGACGAGACTGCTGTCAGACATGAGTGTGACAGTAAATCCAAAATGGTTTATGCAGCAAACGTTTTGCCAACTCAGCTTTTCCTGTCGTCAGTTGGGTTATCAACAAAAATAAATGTTTTCCGCGATTTCGGCACTCGTTGTTTGTGCAGCTCAGCACTGGCCGATAATGTGTTATGCGTTATGATGCACGGGGGTCAGTGACACCTCTAATCCAACGAGTTTGCGTCACTCCCAGGCTGGAACAGCCAATGAGGAAGGCAACATGTCTCTGAGCATGCCCAGCATCGCATGTACTTTGACAAGGGGCAAGGACTGATGTTGCCGGAAGGGACCGCTGACGTCAAACATGATCGTTTTAAAGAGCTAGTAACACTAGTTCACCACAGGTACACTTTAAATGGTCATTAGTACAACTCCGTGAGAAATGTGTCTGTTTTAATGATAAAAATCAGTGATAAATCATGCTACAATGCAGATTGTTAAGATGCAACTGAATCTTTTCTAAAAATCCTGTTTAAAGCAGGCCTGAAAGAAAGTCAAATGAGTTTGCCAAAGCGTTTAGATCCAAAGTTAGACAGATATTTCATTTGATGCTCTCCAACCACAGAGTCACTCAGATTGCCAGTCTCTGAGGATGAGAAGGTCACAACCCTTGAAAAAATGATGGAATCAGCACACAGACGATGTTAGCAAATAAACAAAACACAGAGATGACACAAAGCAAATTTTGTTTAGTAGCTGAACATTCATGCTTTGTGATGCATTCCCCAAACTAATTACATTATTTTAATTAATGGCATCTTTTTGTTCCCAGGAAGAATACATATGGAATCGATCAATGCTGAGGGGCAAAATGATGGAATTACCTTGTAATTTGTGTTTCTAAAACACATACCAGCACAAGTCGAAAAATTCAGATTAGTCTGCAGTTAAAAGAGTGTTTACAGACCTTACCAAGCTGTTGCACTTGGTTAAAGGTAAGTAAACATAGACCCAACAAGAAAGCTGTCAACTAAAACAATGGAAAGGATTATAAAACTCCTTCAAGAAGGAAATCCAATATGCACATGGATCTGATATTGGCTTTCCCAGCCAACCGTGTCGAAAATTTGGTGCAGGTATAAACAAAACGGTAAGGTCACAAAAGAAAAACAGAAGGGTCGACCAAGGAAGACGTCAAAGCATGAGAATAGAAAACAGATCAATGTGCCTCTAAGTAGAAAATGCACAACAAAATAAAATGAGAAACAAATGCGTGGAAACAGGAGGCAGTGTCTGTGAGAGAACCAAGAAATCTGTTGAACGACAAAGGATTTACATAAAGAAATGACAAAGGAAAACCAGCACTAACACCTAAACACATGAAAACAGGGTTATATGACAAAGGAAAAGATTAACATGTCAGCTCACACATCAGAAATGACTAACACAGCAGGATTTTATATTGCATGGTGTGTATGACCAGTTACTTTGGCATACCATACCAAATAGCACCCAAATTAGAATCGTCTACCTTGTTCTTACACCCAAACATACACATTCACACTTATTCAAGCTATCCAAAAAACAAATGCAACATTTCACACAAAAACATCTACATGTAATGACATTAACGTTATATCTCCATACCCGAAGACACACAGCTTTGGTCTCTCACTGATATAAAAGCTCTGCTGCAAAACTGTTTCCCCTGAATCAAAGTGTAGACAATATAATATTCCCACAGGCCAAGCTGATTAAAACACACATCGGCTGTAATAAAGTACAGTGGAAACATGAACACGGTTAAGCAGCCAGGAAATCTAACCCCTCATGACTAACATGACAGAAGCCCAAACACCATAATGACTATTACATAACGTTATTCGATTATAGAAGCAGGTGACCCAGGGAAAAAAGCTGGATTGCCAAATAGCACAGGGTGTATAATCACAGCTTCCTTACAGTCATGAGATAAGGTGTGGAAAAATGCACAAAATGTAAGCCTATTACTCTGACACGCATTTTTTTGTAAGGAAAAAGGGTATGTAGGGTATGCAGTTTGGGATGACCCCTCCGTATACTCTGGATCACACTCAGGAGCAAAATTTATAAAGCCCTCACTCACTCATCTGCTGAAACGCTTAATCCTACTAGCGTTACTGGGAGGCTATGGCTGACCTCAGCCGACTGTGGGAGGAAACCCACGCAAGTATGGGAAAATCATGCAAACTCTATACAAAAATGCCCAAGCCCAGGACTCAAACCCAGGACCTTTTTGCTGTAAGACGGAAGTGGTAACTACTGCGCCGGGTTGCGTACAGAGACCTACGAACACACTGCTATGCCCTATGTACACAAAAACTATGTAAAATATGCATGCACTGAAGCGTGAGGAGTGATGTGCTCCAACAACATTCACTTAAAGGAGTTTTTTTGTCTTCCTCTTTCATAACCACCGCTCACTGTCTGAGAAAGCATGCAGGGGCAGGCTGATCATTTCGTAAAGCGCTTATCATCAGAATGACTGGTTTCCCCTTTCATGTGTCATGAAACTCCAGCAGTAATAGACAGAACACTACTGACGTTTCTGTTTGCACTGATCGTTGTTATGAAGTGAGAGGATATACCCCATGGCAGAGCTTTCCAACCCTGGTCCTGGAGAATCCCCTGTACGACACATTTTAGTGATTTGTTGAATCAGGTGTGTTAGGAGCAGGGAAGCACCAAAGGTGCATCAGAATACTTATATTTGCATGCAATGTGTATGCAAAACCTAATACATAGTAGGTCTGCATAAACAGCATGCACTGTGGTGACGTCAAATGTTATCCAGGTGTCATGCGAAATCTATAGTATGCGAAGGCTATTCACTACGCTTACAACATGGTATCCCATAATCCAGCTGGAACCACTTGATAACAAAAGAAGAAGAAGAAGACGAATCCATTCATTCATTTTCTATGCCACTAATCCTAATTAGAGTCGTGGGGTTGGCTGGCACCTATCTCAGCCGACTCTGGGCGAAGGAGAGGTACACCCTGAACAGCTTGCCAGACCATTGCAGGGCCAATACACATACAACCATTCACACTCACACCTGGACATATTTTGGACTGTGGGAGGAAACCGGAGTACCCAGAGGAAACCCTCGCAAGTACGAGGAGAACATGCCAACTCCACAAAGAAACACCCAAGCCAGGGAATCAAACCCAGGCCTTCTTGCTGTGAGGCGGACATGCTAACCACTGCACCACTGTGTTGCCACTGAAGAAGAATCCCCGAGGAAAAATAATTGGACAAGAAAAATTGAATGGAAACAATGACTAAAGCAAGACTACAAACCCTTATGGTAAGATGATGTCCCAGTAAGTCAGAGTTTTGTACCTAGTTGTCACTTGCGCGGTTACAGAACATACTAGAGTGGAGGGCTGACTGTACATAACCTACAGAAACCTACATTCGTACATAAGGAGTATTTGAACGTCGCTGAAAACGTGCCGGACAGGTGGCCCTCGAGGACCAGGGCTGGAAACCTCTATCCTGTGGGGTGTCACCCACAATCTCTGAATTCTGGAACCTTATTTGGATAAACAAATGGTTTGACTACAGCAGTTACCTCATTCCAAACATCTACTGGCTCCACTTCCTACAGTCTTAGAAATAATTTACTTGCACAGCTGATTCAGAAATTACATCATTAACAATATTAGATTTTTTTTACAGTATTATGCACTGCTATATTACATTATATTATATTATATTATATATATTATAGTAAATTATAGATTATATAACATTATTTTATATATTTTATTATATTATATAATATTATATATCATATTGTATGTTATATTATATGATATATTATATTTTATTACATATTTTAGCATATCATATCATATATTACATTATATTATATATTATATGGTTATATATGATATGATATGATATGATATGATATGGTTTGATGCTGTATGTAGATGGTATGATATGATATGGTTTGATGCTGTATGTAGATGGTATGATATGATATGGTTTGATGCTGTATGTAGATGATATGATATGATATGATATGATATGATATGATATGTAGATGGTATGTTAATAGGAGACTGATGCAGGCAGGAATCTGACAGCTGGTATAGATGGACAGTAATAATCATAGTGACAACTGAAGAGGATACGAGCAACTCACCCCCAAGATATCACAACTGAAAGCAGTCAGTTTGTTATGATTCGTTCTCATATCCATCCATCCATCCATCCATCTATTCTCATATATCCGACTTACACACAGCGCCGGTGGAAACAGCGCGAGCTCGTTCTCAGCTCATCGTATGATACGCCGCATGCGCAGAAAGCAAATCAAACGCGCTGTTGTACATACCGTCCAGTCCCCGGTCTCCCCCAAAAACACGCTCTTCTGCTCAGCTCGTCTCCATAAGACGCACCAACCGCTCGCCATTAACACGCAGCCGGCTCGTGGACGAGCTCACACACGGGTGTCACTGAGAACAAAGTCAATAAATCAACAACAACAACAACAACATCAACACGAGCGACTCCTGTGCGTTTCATTCTCGTGCCTGGTGTTCAGGTCGGTGATTATGACCAGTGATTGGTCCAACAGAGTAATCTTCAAAGTGTAATCTATTAACCATTCAGGTTTAAAAACAGAGAGAGAGAGAGAGAAGGTGCACTTTGGCACTAAAAATTAACTAAGGATGAGGTCATGGTTCGGGGGGGAGGGGGGGAGAATGTAGTTGACGTCACTTTCAGCCAATAGGAAGCCAAGACTCAGGTTAAGTTGACGTCAGCGTGATGATCGGTAGATTAAAGGGCCACAGGGATTTAAAAGAGCAGCGCCGTCCTGCAGGTCACACAGTGAACACGGAGTCCCCGAATCAGACACCTTATAACCATCTTATAACCATCTTATAACCATCAGAAATCATAACAAATAACACGGACTGTACGGAACACAGCAGAGCTCTAATACCACAATACATCCCTGCATACAGCTAAAAATCTAATACTGAATTATATTTTATTCCCAGTATTTGGAGTGTGATGGCGGAAATAAAAGTCAGACAACGCCACCATGAGGTGAACTGGAGCGGTGTGGGGGCGGGGAGGGCGTGGCTAAAGAAGCAAGCTTCCATCTGATTGGTCTGTTTTTATTATCAAAATAATAGTAAATAAAGATATTGGGATAGTTATAGTAAAAAATCTATCTATCTATCTGGTTGTCTGTCTGTCTATCCGTCTGTCTGTTTATTATTATTATTATCATCATTATTATTATTATTATTATTATTATTATTATTATTATTATTATTATTATTATTATTATTATTATAAATACATAAATAAATTAATAGATAGACAATGTATTAAATAGATATGTATTATTATTATTATTATTATTATTATTACTACTACTATTATTATCCCTCCTTGAATTGCCACCTTACCGTGGTGGAGGGGTTTGCGTATCCTAATGATCCTAGGGGCTATGTCGGGGGTATTATGGTCACCTCAGGCACGCCTGAGGTAAATGTTCAGACTAAGTGCGGTTCAGAATTTCCCTATGGATGGAATAGCAAGTATTCCGTTTCCCTTGGCCAGATTACCAGTTACTGGGGTCCCCACCTGGAGCCAGGCCTGGAAGGAGGGGCTCCAAGGCAAGTGCCTGGTAGTCGGGCTTCTGCCCATGAAGCCTGGCCGAGCATAGCCCAAAAAGGAGATGTGGGTTTGCCCTTCCATAGACCCACTACCTGTGGGAGGGTTTATAGGGGTTGATTGCGTTGTTGATTTGGGTGGGGGTCCACCCATTGCTGGGGCTAAGGTCGTCGTAGTTAAAAAGCTCCTTGGTAGCCGGGCTCCGGGGGTGGATAAGATCCGCCCTGAATATTCCAGGGCTCTGTATGTTGTAGGACTGTCTTGGTCGACATGTCTCTGCAATGTCCCGTGGTAATTGAGGCCTGTACCTCTGGATTGGCAAACCGGGATGGTTATTCCCGTTTTTAAAAAGGGGGACTGGAGGGTGTGTTGCAACTGACGTGAAGCCCACTCCTCAGCCTACCCTGAATAGTATGCAGAAGTACTGGAGAGGAGGATCCGAAGAAACAATGTGGTTTTTGTCACGGCCGCAGCACGCTCGACCATCTCCACACACTCTACAGGATCCTGGAGGGGGCGTGGGAGTTTGCCCAATCGGTCCACATGTGCATTGTGGATTTAGAGAAGGCTTTTGACCGTGTCCCTCAGGCTATCTTTTTGGGTGTGCTCCAGGAGTATGGTGTACTGGACCTGTTATGGGCCATTAAGTCTCTGTACCAATGGAGCCAGAGTTTGGTCTGCATTGGTAACAACTGGTCAAATTTGTTTCTGGTGAGGGTTGGACTCCGCTAAGGCTGTCCTTTGACACCGGTTCTGTTCATAATTTTTATGGACAGAATTTCTAGGTGCAGCCGAGCTGTAACGGCCGGGATGAGAATCAGCATCTCCAAGTCTGAGGTGATTATTTTCAGCCGGAAAAGGGTGGAATGCACCCTCCGGGTCTGGAATGACCCTGGATCAAGCAAAATAAGATGATGATGATGATGATGATTACAAGTTATACTCATGCAATAATCTCAATTCACTCTTGATTGTGTTTGATACATTTTTCAATTTTACTTCAGTTTTTATTCTGCATCACATTGCTTTCATTATTCTGCACTGCTATTCCATATTATTATGTTTATGATTTTTCATATTAATACTCCAAAGTCAATTATTTAGTTAAAAAATATAAGAATTAAAACAAAAATTTTTAAACACAGTAACTGGTAAACATGTAATTTTGCAACAGCATTAAGTAAGTTTTTAATAAAGGGTTGAATATTATAAGTGTAGTATCTCATAAGAATCTAGCAGCTGAAGGTTTTATTGGAAACCACCTGATTTTCACAATATTTAAATTTAGTAAAGTGATAAGATTTTTAATAAAATGATAAGAAGTTTATATCATCAAAGTTCTTTGTATTAATATCAATAAATGTCTGGAAAATCACTGCTTAAAATATCATCTATAAAAATAAAATCAGAATTAAAAAATGACCTGGATGATAGCAATTATATATTGGTCATTTATCACAGTTTTTATTATTTACTCAGTAAACTGTTGAAGAATAAAATGGCATCACCATATGGCTTATGGAATATACATAATATCTGTGAGCCAGTGAAAGCATGTCAGGTCATATCATTTTCCAAACCATTTTATCTTTCATTAGGGTCGTGGGGAAGCTTGAGCCGACTCTGTGAGAAGGCCAAGTACATCCTGAACACCTCGCCAGACCAACATAGGGCCAACACAGACCATCAGAAAATGGAGTACATGGATAAAACCCACTGGGAGAGAACAAAACCTCCTGCTCGGGTTTGAACCACAGAACTGTTAGATTACCTCTAATGCCATTAATTATTTCTGATTGGACGGGCTAAAAGAGATAAATTGACAGGACGTTGGCATATCTGCCTCACAGCAGGAAGGTTTTGGGTTCGAGTCTCAGGCCCTGAGAAATCAAAAGTTTAGCCCAGTGTTCTTTATTAAATAATAAGTGGCTGTTGTACAAAGCCAGACATAACTGGTGACATAACCAAACCATACTTCTGCCAGCTTTGCAGCCATCTACTGCCATCTGCTGGAGAAATGTTCTCACTTACAGTAAGAAACGTGGACAGAAACTGATTGAAGTCGTGTTCTGCATGTCATTTCTAATTATTATCCAGATGTGCTTGGTGGATGTCGGTCTGCTATCCTAAACTCTAGGCATGATTAGTAGTTATGATGTTTGCATAAATGCATTGAGAATCTTTTGCATTTGCAATTTGTCTTATTATAAGAAGTTGCGGTGTTGATAAATTAGGCAGTAAAAATCCTCATATCTGCATGTGTAACGATCAGTATCATTATATAAGAAACGTTTGTGCTGGAAATCTCAGGGTGGCATCTCAGCCACCATATATACACCACCTATAACAGATCCTGCATCTTCAGTGCTGCACCAGCTTAGTGGGATTTCCTTCACCTATCTCACCAACTCTTTATCCTGCAGCCTCTTAACAGAAGATACCAGAACATTGGTGCTGCAGTCATCAGACACCATAACAGCTTTTCCCTGATGCAGTCACACTACTTCCTACATACCCTTTCCCTGCAGCCAAAAGCCTAATAATACCCTTCTTTACCTGTTTACTAGTGATACAGCTGCTGTTTTAATTTTTTCCTTTAAAATAGACAAATAGACATCACAGGATAGTTTACAGTGTACTTGTTTGCACTGATTTCTCTCATCCCACTTTTGCCCTTTTTGGGGGTTGATGGTGGGGCATCTTGCACTGTACTGTATTTTTACTTTATGTAGTGCTAATGATGCATTTTGTTTTTGGTCCTAATATATTGATAAAACTCTAATTCAGTGGTGGTTCAGTGGTGAAACCCCCAGATTACTGATCTGAAGGTCAGAGGTTCAAGGTCCCAGTACCATCAAGGTGCCACTGTTGTGCCACTGTCCTTGAGCAAGACCCTTACACCTCAATTGCTCAGTTGCAAGTCACTCTGGATAAGGGTGTCTGCCAAATGCTGTAAATATACCAGTATATAAATATACACTAAAAGTCCACTGGACTTGGTGGGTGGTTAAATTTTGTGCGACAGAGAGGAAGCAACAAGCAGTTAAAATTTCAGTAGATTTCATTTAATAAACATAACAAAACCAGGTGGTTCTCCTGATGGCCAATCCGAGCATGAGGCGGAGAGAATCCACTCCATTTATACTCAGACTCGCAAACTTTAAACAGCACTTGTGATCATTCAGGACTCAGTAATCACCATGAATCTCTACACAATAAGAAAAAACCTCCAGAGGCTGTTTCTGTTTCAGGTAAGTTTATTTCATTAAAAAATGTGAATTTTTCCTGTAAAATTTGTAGAGGTGAATTTTAGGCAGCAATAAAATTATATTTACAGGAGAAAAAACAACAATGACGTGGGGGAAAAAATCAACATAAAACAGTTTAGAAAACAGTACATTGTTATATGTTATATATATA
>JAOUQZ010000010.1:8052546-8074204 GCA_028564935.1 Neosilurus hyrtlii | reverse complement strand
TCTCTCTCTCTCTCTCTCTCTCTCTCTCTCTCTCTTTCTCTCTCTCTCTCTCTCTCTCTCTCTCTCTCTTTCTCTCTGTGAGCTTCAGCTGACATCCACAGCTGACTGCACAGACCTGCTGAATTTAGCTGCCTGCAGTTGTGGTCAGATTGAAAGGAAAACACTGTTGTTATAGATGGCTTGCCTTTTAGTCTAGCATGATTACTGGGCTGGTGAGTCTAAACATAGAGGTTGGTGGTAGTGTGATGGTGGCCTGTGGTGCTAGATGTGGAAGGTATATCTCTTTTTGCTATCTCTAATACACTCACATATTCTGCATCAATCCTGTCTCTTTATTTCTGTAGTCAGAATCAAAGATGTTCATAGGATTGGAGAAGGAGAGTTCCTCACCCACTGAAAAGCTGGCCAGGAAGGAATCTCTAAAGGTAGTATATATTTACTGACTTTTATCATCTTTATGATGACGTTCCTCAAGGCAAAGTCCATCCTGAAACACAGACTTTTACTGAAATACTTTATACTTAAGGAGCTGAGATGTGTTTACGGATTTTGTTGGTTGGTGTTGTGCTTGTTATACCTGTGATAGCAGTTGTAGATGTAGTTACTGCTCTGACTTCACAGCTTATGCGGTCACACTGGAGTTTAAAGGAAATTGGTCAACTTAACCACATCAGACTATGCCTTAGTCAACCACAGCATGCACTTAACAGCAAAATACCTTTGCTCATGCCCCCATATAAAACCACACACCCACCCACCCAAGGTCAGGCCTCCTTCCGTGTACAGTAAAGGACTATGGCACACATTTTGAATTTTTTTTCTTTATAGGGAAACACTCATTTAGATAATTAAAAATATTGCTGATGTGGATGTGTTAAAGCACCAGAGTCTTAAAAAAAAACTAGAGGTTTCCTTATCATTCAATTTGTCAATTGTATCAACAGAATTTTTTTATATTTTAGGATCTATTGGGTTTAATAGGAGGAAAAAATATTATAAATTCACATACGAGAGATTTTCACAGTAAGTCCAGAAAATATAAGGATCGCTTTATTTTCTCACTCACCAATGTTCAAATCACCTTAATGAATAATCCTTAATCAAATGTAGCTACACAAGGATGAGATTGGTGGCGTCCATTCACGGTTGAGGTCTTTGAAATTACTTTAATGCTCCTGTTCTGAAATGATACCATGTATCAAACACACACCTGATTGAATGGTCACAGTATAAGCCTACAAATATGATTGGACATAACTGACAGAAAGGGCTGAGTTCTAGGGGTTTCAGAACACCATATCTCAATCTCTGACCCCCCCTTGTGGTGTCTTTGTATATATTGTGGTGTCTTGTATCTTGTGCATATTGTAGATATTTGTGGGTCTGGAATTTATTTTTATTTGTTTTGTTTGGTGGCAAACCAAACAAACCTGATTTCTTTCAGGTTCAAAAAAAGAATTACCGCCAGGAAAAGAAAAGGGCAGCCAAAGAACTCTTCAGTGCTCTAAAGGACCCCAGTGTGGTCATCATTTCTAACTGGTTAAAGGTATAGAAACATTTCTTATGATTTCAGTCTTCATTTTATAAGGTATCCAGAGAAATGGTTGTATTCACATGTTTGTTCATTAGATCCGGGGAACACTGAAGAGTTGGACGAAGCTGTGGTGCGCTCTGAAGCCTGGTGTTCTTTTGATCTATAAAACCCCAAGCTCCGAGCACTGGGTGGGAACGATCATGCTAAATGCCTGCAAACTGATTGAACGGCCCTCAAAGAAGGATGGCTTCTGCTTCAAACTTTACCATCCCTTAGAGAAGTCCATCTGGGCCATGAAGGTTATTCTTTTAATTTGTTGATTTGCTATCTCTACCTTTGTTCTAATGCATGACAGTCCTGAAAATGAGCAGGACTTTAAATAAAAAAAGAAAAGAAAAGTAATTTAAATAAAATGACATGTCTCTGCATGCCACATTAAATTTCATGGTTTTATCAGTGTGCTAATTGAAAGACAGTTAATTAATTGGTTGATTAATTAATCTCAGGGCCCTAAAGGAGAGACTGTTGGCTCCATCACACAGCCCCTTCCTAGCAATTACCTGATTTTTAGAGCAGCATCTGAGTCTGATGGTGAGTACCTATGCATGCATATATAATAACTATGCTTCAGATCTGATGCTAGAGATTTGTTATTCCAGATGTGAGCCCTAAAATAATTTTGGTACTTTTGTAAGATATATATCTGTCATTACAATATTATCCATATCACTGTGTAAGTCTACCAAAGTCTGTTAATAGTATAATGTGTTTATGTATATATTTTTAAATAAACTCTAGGTTTTCCAATCCTACATAGCTACACAGTTTATCTGAACTTGATTCTTGAATCTTGTCTCTTGTTTACTTAGGCCGTTGCTGGATGGATGCATTGGAGTTAGCACTCAGCTGTTCCAGCCTATATAAGCTGACTGCTAAGAGCTGCAGAGACGGGGACCTGAGTAGCTCTTCTGAGTCCTCCCATATACTCCAGATTCTCCAGTCCACTGCGCTTAGTGACCAGGAACTGCTACAGTGAGTGATTGATTTACACACACACACTTGTACACCGATCAGCCATAACATTAACACCGCCTGAGTAGCCCACGTCTAGGCAGCCCCATACTCAGCAAGCTGCAATTCACTGTGTGTTCTAACGCGTTCCTGTCATAGCCAACATTAATGGTTTCAGCAGTTTGTGCTGCAGTAGCTTTTCTGTGGAATCAGGCCAGACATACAAGTTGATCAGTGAGCCTTGGGCACTCATGAAACTTTTTCCAGTTCACTGGAGATACTTATCACTGCATACCAAGAGCACACCACAAGATCTGCCATTTTGGTGATGAATAGACCCAGTCGTTTAGCCATCACAATGTGGCCCTTGATGGAGTAACTCAGATTATAAATTTTGCTCATTTTTTCAGCTTCCAACACATCAACTGACTATTCGCTTTCTGCCTGATACATCCCACTCCTTATCAGGTGCCAATGTAATGAGCTAATCAGTGGTCTTCACTCCCTTCAGTGGTCATAATGTTTTTATTGTTATCACTGATCAATGTACAAATGCACAGCAACTTCAAGAAATCAGTTCACTAGCTTGTCTTAAAGATATTATCTATAAGCGATTCCATTTTCTAGACGGCTCTTTACTTGAATGATATATTTAGTGGATCTTCCTTTTCTACAGTAGGTTTAGTTTAGTAGTTTGACAGCTAGCACATATTAGTTTGTATGAAAGGGCAAAAACACAGGAAGGGATTTGTGGCAATGTGGCATCAAGTGACTTTGTAAACTCATAGAAAGTCAGAAACATCTAACAGTGACTGGTGAAGTGATGCAAGGTGGGCAGGTACAGGGTTAACCCGCTCTCAACTTTTAGGCGATGTGATTAAAGCCACAATGAATGGAAGTATTCATGATTCAAAATTGAAGAGCAAACAAGTGAATCATCATTGCAGTGTCCAGGAATTCATAAAACCTAAATTGATTCCCCATCAGAATGTGATTTATTTTTTCTGGAAAGACAGCATGAATGTAACGAAGCCTAGACATTCAAGCCCGGCAAACTGCAGTTTTCTGGGTAAATATAGTTTCCTGTTCTTGTAAAAAAAGTCTAGTTCCGGTGTTCAAATGCACTGCAGAAACACACTAGTTTATCAACAGTAGAAAGAAAAGTTAATGAATTCATTACCATTAATATTTATCTA
This sequence comes from Neosilurus hyrtlii, assembly GCA_028564935.1. Lineage (NCBI taxonomy): Eukaryota > Metazoa > Chordata > Actinopteri > Siluriformes > Plotosidae > Neosilurus > Neosilurus hyrtlii. The sequence goes on along the minus strand of JAOUQZ010000010.1, from coordinate 8,070,463 downwards.
AATGCATTTTTTCCGCCTATGTGCATATAGTAACAATAATATATTGTTAAGGGATGTCAGAGTAAAGGGTTAATTTCTAATAATTAATCACAGAAAAAATAATGTGTGAAAAAAAATTTACTCTTGATGGTCAATCCGCATATGATTCCATGCTCTCAACAGGAGTGCACTACATGAAAGTAGGGTCTCTTGTACCCTATGTTGTGCACTATGGTAATATATGTTTTAGGCACTGCTTAAAGCAGAGCTTCCTGGTAGGCGGGATTCTGTGGCCTTTGGAAAAAGTCAACCATTTAAAGTAGGCAGAAGCCGGCAGCAGAGCTGAAAGACTATAAATGAAAGGAGGGGGCAAAACAGGTCATTTAGTGTGTGTTCTAAAAATCAGCATTATAGGGGAGGTGGGGGGAAAATCTTGCTGAATAACAATGACGTGCTGATTTTGCTGACTTTGAACTTCACCTACAGTGACCTTTCCCTAAACTCATTTTTGCCTTTGGTCCCAAGTTGCTACAGGGAAAGTTTGACAGTGATACGTCAGTTCTTGAGATATAGGTGTCTGTAGCCACCGAAAAAAAAAAAAATGAGAGAAGTTACACTGTCACAGCTGGTACGAATGGGCATGTGAGTGAGTGAATTGGAATAATGATGTCAAAGAGATGTGTTGAAACCTGAGAAGATGAGAGAATTAGAAGTGATGTCACAGAGATGGGTTAGAATCTGTTATTTCACAGCAAAAAGGGATTGAAGAGAGTGAAAATGAATGATATCACAAAAAGGAGTGAATAAAGATGAATGAAAATTAATGATGTCATGGGAAACGATCAAATGTAAATTTTTCCTGCCTTTAGATGATTGAGTTTTAATGTCTGGTTGATAAGGTCCAAGCTGCTTGACTCCCAGCTTTTCTTGCAGCGTTCTTCTCTTGAACGGCCTTATTTTCAGTGATTTGCTTAATTTTTCCTTCTCCATCATTCCCTACACTAACTCTGCTCAGGTCACCAGCTAATTATGGCACACTTTTGATGGACAAACCTAAATGTTCTCCCTGCTCCAACCGCCTGAGCCTCAATTTGTCTGCTCCCACCTTCTGGCTGTTTTGTGTAGATCAAATTTTGGCACATTTTTCCTTTCCCCCCCAACATGCCCCAGTTTCTTGTACTAAAGATAAGCTACTGCATATGTCCAATTTATAATGAGACTGTAAATACATACCCAGTCAGTAAATGTATGAGAGCATAAAACATTTGACCCTACCTTCAAAAAACATTTGAACTTTCACCTCTGATTATACTTTGTATCAGATAACTGTGATATTTTCCTTACTGATTAAAAAAAAGTTTCAAAATGAATTCTTATTGAAACCTTTTATCAGGAGTTTATTTTTTTCAGAGCTCTGCTTTAAAGCAGTGCATAAATCTTTATATTATTTAATCACAGACCACCTAATTAAAATGTGAATAATCTATTTACTGTTACTGATGGACAACAAGCTTTTGGATTCATATTTCTAACACTGAAGTGGTGCTATGAACTGTGCCCTAACAAACCATGGCCAAGATTTTAGTCGACACTTGCCTTACTTTCCTAAGTCTGTTGAAATGCTTGTCTGGAAGGGATACTCCATTGGCTTAATTAGTGTTTTCGCATGCTTGGCTTAAAAGAAATGCAGTTTTTAAACTTTTAATTATGTTATATTTATTTGATTACAATTATATAATTGAACTGTTTTTGTCTTTGTGTAAAATACACAAAATTTCTAGTTCCTTATGGCTTTGTTTACAGTATTATAGTTAGGAACGTTGTGTACCCCTCAGCCAGTGTGAGCTGGGAATGGCTCCAGCTTACCCGCGACCCACAATGGGTAACTGGTATAGAGAATCAATGAATAAATTAATGTGTTCCAATTAATCATTTACAGACAACTATTATGTGCTATTCCCTGCCTCTGTGCCCCATATCCTGACTTCTGCACTCGCAGCAGAGACGTACTGTATTAACACAATGCAAAGAGTATACCTTCATTATTCCCAAGAAATTAGATTCAATTCTGTTTCTAAAATTCAAAAAAGGTACTTGATATCTCTAAGGCAGGCTGAATATTACACCAGTCAGAACAAGTTTCACTGTTTATGGACTAATCCTTCATTTTCATATCATTTACATTTCTGAATACAGACGGTACACATTTGAATATATAATAATATCCTATCCTACACCTAAGGCTATTAAAACAAGGAATTATTAAATATTAAGGTTAGGTTAGGATCACCAGTGTTCATGGGTATTTGGGGGGTGGGGTTCGGAAATCGATGCTCACAGTATGCCATGAGCCAATGGTGTCCTCCAGCTGGCAGTGCAAACATCTGTACTCCGCCTCTTTCCGCAAATGGCCTGTGGTCATTTTAGCACTTTCACAGCCATGCTGCACTCCCCAGCCTATCAGATATGCTTTTGTGGGTCATGTGACTCACAGCAAAGCAGGAAGCAACAAGGAGTATATGAAGTCAATACCACCCCAAGAGAACCATCAGAGAGACAGACAGACACATGCGCGCGCACACAGCAAGCGAGCCTGTATGGCAGGAAAAACAGCTTGGGAGTAGCAGCTTATTATTGAATAGTTGTCCAGTATAGAAGAAGAAAAAACATTGTTATATGTAAACAGCCGTCAGCAACAGCCTTTTTCCCCTTTTAACTGTAGCCACTTTTGTGTGTAAGGTAAGAGAAGTTGTTTGTTGTTTATTGTTTATGGTGCTTAATTTTTTTCTGGGTAATAAGTATCATTAGCTGTTTTTTCTGTTAACAATCATCTTGTTGCTTTATTTCTTTGCTCATTTATTACGTGTGTGTGAGTGTCAGAGATGAGATGGTCTCTCACTGTCTGTCTGAATCACTGCTAACTCGGTAAAAGACTGTGACTTGTTAGCGCTAATGGAAAATTTAAAGCATGCCGTTTGTATTAACACTCAGTCCTCACGTCTTCTAGGCAGGTTGCCTAGCACATTCATGTATGGAGTTCAAGAGCTAGTCATTAGTTTCTTGTTTATTTCTGTTGGTGGTGTCTGTGTTATGTCCAGCTTTGTGTGACCACTGGGAGACGCAAGACATCACGTCTGTTTATTGACTGTCTGTGACTGGTCTTAGTGACACTGACCTTGCTCAAGAAGGTGAAGAATGATGTGATTGCTTGGGAAATTGAGCTGACCAGGACTGTGTTGTAATACTAGTGTGCTTAGCAGATGATTAAGCAAAAAAGGGCAAGTGTGAAAAAACAGGCGTTTGTTTTTTTTACCTACTTAACTACATGCATCTTGGGCATACAGACAGTGCAGGGCTGTCATATTACTATTAGGCATTCTAAGCTTCAGTTATGTATATGATTGCATTGCTAAAATACATATAATGGTGTGTGTATGAAATTCCAATAAGCAGATGACAGAATACCATTATGCTAATGACAAAATCATAATGTCAGTTGCTTGCACTATAAATTGCATCATCTGTCAAGGGGTCAAAAATTGTCAGACTAAATTATTTCGATTTATAATATTGGCTGAAGTGCAGTATCTTCTTCTTTCAGGTTGAATGACTCCATGCTTGAAAACAGCCAGATGGAGAATGAATCTGAGCGAGAGACCCATGAGGACTCGGATAATGCAGCCAATGAAAACGGTGCCAGATTAACAGAAGAGAGTGATGTGGACCAATCAGATGACCTTTTGCCTTGCCTTCAAGCAACATTGTATGTTGCCCAAGGCCATGAGGAGATGGGAGAGGTGAGGACGCATGGACTAAATGAATGCACAGTAATTTAATAGTTGTCTCCAATGATTTACACAGTACAACTTGTAGTGTGTCAGTAACATGAAGCCAGAACTGTAAACTATGTATTGTTCTGTAGGCTGGTGAAGCATCTCAGGTGGAGACAGTGTCTGACGAGAATAAAGGGTTAATCTGGACGCTGCTTAAGCAGTTGAGGCCTGGCATGGACCTGTCCAAAGTAGTCTTGCCTACCTTCATCCTTGAGGCACGCTCCTTCCTGGACAAACTCTCTGACTATTACTACCATGCCAATCTGCTGTCCGAGTGAGTCTTTGGTCCTCTGTTGGTAACCTGTCAGTCCTCATGCTGTTTGATTATGGTATAAAAGTTACTATAGGTATAACATCACAATGTGTAACTCTTAGGAGTCGATAGACGCGCCAGTGCGTCCAAATCACTTGGCTGATTTAAGATGATAGAGCAGAACAACACAGTTGTTTTTAAAGGGTGTTGATAGGCCAAATAAAATTGTTGTGATTAATAATTTAATACTTTTCATTTAACTGCCTGCGTTGGCAGTTTTACATGTTGTGATGTCAGCAAAAAAAAAATAAATAAAAATAACAAGGCAGTCTGGAAGTAAATGCTTCCATCAAGTGGACAATAAGAATAGTGACACACCCAGTGTACCCAGTGCTAAATTTGTACATAATTTTTTACATTTATAATTAAGTAGTCAAAAATCGCCAATTATACCCTGGACCTTTAAGGACTCCTTAGGACCAGAGCCATGGATAAGATGATTGTTGCGCAGTCGTGATAATGATCACAAAACTGACCTGTCTGATTGTGTTTTATTCCTGGTTTTAGGGCAGTCATAGAGGAAAGCCCATACTGCAGGATGAAGCAAGTCTTACGCTGGTACTTGTCAGGCTTTTACAAAAAACCTAAGGTAAGATCTTCACCTTTGGACCTATTCTTTGGAATATTCAGCTGTTTTTATTCATTCATTCATTCATTTTCTAAGCCGCTTTATCCTAATTAGGGTCACGGGAAGGCTGGCACCCATCTCAGCTGATTTTGGTCGAGGGTGGGGTACAGCTTTCATTTGGATTTGGAACCGCCAGTTAGCCTGCTGTGCATGATTTTGAACTGTGGGAGGAAACCGGAGTACCCGGAAGAAACCCTCACAAACACGGGGAGAACATGCAAATTCCACACACAAACGCTCGAGCCTGGGAATCAAACCCAGGCCTTCTTGCTGTACGCCACCATGCCGCCCATTCAGTAAGGTGCTGATCCAGGATAAGCGTTATCTAGTTAAGATATTTTCATTTATGTCAGTCCCTGTTTCTTGCTCCTTTTCTTGTTTGATACATTTTACACGTGTGTATGTGTGTGTTTCCAGGGTCTGAAAAAGCCATACAACCCCATTCTCGGGGAAACATTCCGTTGCTGTTGGTTGCACCCTCAGACAGACAGTTGTAGCTTTTACATAGCCGAGCAGGTGACACTTCACCTTCAGCAACCACAACAATTAATTATTAATGGTTTTATTCTTTGTTTTGTTTTTTCAAGAGTACAAATGTTGTAATATCCTACACCTCATCCATATACAGGTATCTCATCACCCTCCTATCTCAGCTTTCTATGTGAGCAATATGAAGGACGGCTTCATCATCAGTGGAAGCATCTTGGCCAAGTCTAAATTCTATGGTAGATTTCTGAGTTGGCTATCAAGTCTGTACAATATTAATGCAAACAAAAATCAAGTTAAAAAATACTAATTAAGAATAAATTGTATACCTCTCCAGGGAACTCTCTGTCAGCAATTCTGGATGGGAAGGCCAGACTGTTTTTTCTAACTCGTGATGAGGAGTATGTCATTACAATGCCATACGCTCACTGTAAAGGTACTGATAACATTAACTATAAGGATTCCTCACTGGACAGCTCAGTTTTTTTAAGTTAACGTGTTCTACAAATTTGACTGCATCTTCTAGGCATTCTGTATGGTACAATGACTCTGGAACTCGGAGGAAAAATCACTATTGAGTGTGAAAAAACTAAGTTTTCTTCTGAACTCGAATTCAAGTTAAAGGTAGTTAATACATCTGTCTTTTCTTCATTAGATGTTCTAGTTTATTTGCGCTGAGCTCTAGATTGATCATTCTTACTTTTTTTTCACCAGCCTTTTCTTGGTAGCTCATGTAATGTTAACCAGGTTTCGGGAAAGATCCGTATGGGAGAGGATGTACTGGCCACGGTGGAAGGACACTGGGTATAAATACAAAATCCATGCTAGATACACTTTGACGCACAGTGACTGGGAATGTTCACAATGATATAATGCAGTTTATTATTGAGTGCAATATGCAGTCTTCTTCTGATGCCTGAAGTGTGTAATACATGTTTAATGGCAGGATGGTGAGGTGCTTCTCTGTGAGAAGAAGACTGGCCACCAGGAGGTGCTGTGGAACCCCACACCTGAAATACGCAGTCAGCGGCTAAAGAGGCAGATAGTGCAATTTGATCAACAGGGACCCTTTGAGTCAGAGAGGTACGTTTATGCTTACAGGATTGCCATCACATGCACCAATTCATCTTAATTTTACAAGTCTTACTACTGTAAACATAAAGTCAGTTTGAAGATTATAAAAATCAAGATGGTTGTTAAATTTTACTCAAGTGAAATTTATATTAAAGTTTCTAAACTAGCCATTCAAATCATTACTCTAATAATAACAAGTAAAAGAAATAATCTAGTCAAGGCATAGTCCAGCATTATCTGATTAAGATTTGCACTTAAGACGTAGCGATGATAATCACTCATCACTTATTTGCCGAAACACTTAATCCTGTATAGGGCTTAATTCTGTGTAGGGCAGTGGTTAAATCGCCAATTTCACCACTGTTGGTCCAATGAGCAAGGTCCTTAACCCTTAATTGCTGAGTTGTATAAAAATGATGATTGTTAAGTGTCTAAGAGCATCTGCCAAATGCTATTAAAGTAATCCTTCTAGGGTTGCTAGAGCTGGTGCCCATCCCAGCCAATATAAGGCGAGGGGTACACCCTGAACAGCTCGCCACACTATCACAGGGCAACAAACACACACACACTCACACCTAGGGGCAATTTGGAACAGCCAATTAGTCTAATGTGTATGACTTTGGACTGTAGGAAGAAAACAGAAGACCTCATGCATGCAAATGAAACAGAAGTGCGCAAGCTCGGGGCTCGAACCCAAGACCTTCTTGCTGTGAGGTGGACATGCTAACCACTAAGTCACTGTGCCGCCCCATGGATTCATAGTACTTTAATCTGCCATATATGTTAGCTCGCTTAAAGCATGAAGCTGTGTTAAGGCCTTTTATTTATTTATTTACTATTAAAAGTACTACTATTATTACTATTATTTGCATACAGTAGATTCCTTCAGTTTATTATACAAATATTTCACTAGAATTTGCCCGACACACTTTATAACCAGTAGAATATTTCTGGTTAATGTGAAATGTAGTACTATATAACTGTAAAATAACCATATAAAAAGTACAGTTGGTCTTTTATAAATATAATTAATAACAAGAGTAAAAATACATTGCAAGTTCAATTACGGGTTGATGCCACAGCCATCTGTGACTGGGAATTTATAGGAGCTAATTGGCTTAGCTCTCACGGGAGGGAGGGATGGCATACACTCACTTTCCTGTCACTCACAGAGATCACAAGCCAATCATGGGCGTCTGTGAGCCCATTCATACGAAGGGGCGGAAAGCGCTTTCCCTCCGAGTGTGTTAGGCCGCCGCAAAATATGTATGCACAGCATCCGTGTGTGAACGTTTGTGAGAGGTTGTCTGGCACTCAACAGTTTGGTTTTTCGTTTTAGGTTATGGCAGCATGTTACCAGTGCCATTAATGCCAAGGACCAGAACAAAGCTACACAGGAGAAGTTTGTTCTGGAGGAAGCACAGAGACAGGAGGCGCGGCAAAGAGGAGACCTGCCCTGGAACCCACGCCTTTTCTTCCTAAACCCCATCACCAACGAATGGACCTACAGACACATGGAGTATGTACCTGCAAACCCTGTCAACACACACAAGTCCGCTGCTTTCCAAACCAAGAAAATAAACCTCTTGTGTCATGGTTGACCTGAAGAAGTAGAACATAGTAGAGCATATTTTCTATATCATGGTCTGTGTCTGTGTTCTTCCTCCCAGCACTAAAGCATGGGATCCTGACTGCTGCTTGGTTCAGTTTGAGAAAGACGGCATCATTCAGACCAAAGAAAAGGCCCGGCGTCAGCACAACGGCTTTACCTACAACCAGAACTGGAGCAGCCAACAGAAGGTCAGATGGGTTTTATGCATTTGAGAATTTACTCAGAAACTCATTCTTCTGCTTTGAGCTTGTCTTTTACATTCCTCTGAGTGTTTGTTTATGTGAAGACCCAGGTTCTCGGAAAGCACAGGAAGTCAAGCAGCCAGCCATCCAGCTGTAGTCAGAACACAGAAAGCAGCAGCAGCACACCAGAGCCGACACACGAATCCTCAGACAACGAAGGCAGGCCCAGCACTTCATTATGTAACACATTATATAACACTTCAGTATATATCCATGTCTTTGTTATAAAGTGGGCGGCATGGAGGCATAGTTAGCACATCCACCTCACAGCAAGAATGTCCCGGGTTTGAGTCTCAGACTTAAGATTTTCTGTGTGGGGTTTGCATGTCCTCCCTCTGCTTGTGTGGGTTTCCTCCAGGTACTCTGGTTTCTTCTTACATTCCAAAGACATGGTGTCGCCCTGAAATGGTCTGGCAAGCTGTTCAGGGTGTACCCTGCCTTCGCCCAGTGATGGCTGGGATAGGCTCCAGCCTCCCCATGACCCTAATAGGATTAAGCGGTTCAGCAAATGAGTGTGAGAGTGTTTTAAAGACATGGATATATGGTTAGTAGTAGTAGTGGTATATGAATCTCTACAGCTTCACTGTGTTATGTCTTTAGGGTTTGGCAGTCAGTGTGCCAGGTGCAATAAAGAAATGAAGGACTTTGCACAAATAGGGGCCTCAATAGCATCTATACAGAAATCACAGCAGGACATTCAGAGGTGAGTATCGCATGTTGGGTGAATGGTTGGGTGAATGGTAGGACAACTGTACAACAATATTGCCTTACTGAGTATAAATATAAATAAGTAAATAAATAATCCTCTGAACAGGGGAATTTAGTAAAATTATTTAAATGTTTCTATCCCTATAATTCGTTATTTCTATAATTATTAGTAAGTATAGTTAATAATATTACAGTAAATGTTTAAATAAATTATAGGCCTGTCCTTTAAAACCAAAGGAAAAAGGATCCTGATCATCTTTTCATGTATTCAGGCAGTAATTACTTTTGTTTTTTTTAGCTTGATCTTGAATAATAGGTACTCTGTCTATGATTGTGTTTCAGAAATCTGAGTATGTTGAGTCGTGAGTTGAGACAGCGGACAGAGCAGAGTGTGCATCTGAGCTTTCGTCACTGCGTGATTCTGTGTGTCCTGCTGCTCTTCCAACTTCTTATCAACTACATCTTCAGCTGAGATCCCGTCATCTTGGATACTCTCAGACCATCACATCACAACTGTTGCCTAGCAATAAACACAGTAATAATCTCCCAACACTACACAATTCCCAAGGGTCTCATTGACTGTCGCACTCAGCACTTCACGAATGCAGAGCGTGAGACCCTTTTTAACCAATGAACGCTGGAGGAAAAGGTGTACCATTGCAGTGCCGCTCTTGCTGATGGATGTGTAACTTATTCTTATTTTTTTAAAACCATGTTTCAGTTGCATTTCGAGTTGTGTGTTGGACACATTCAGGCTCTGTGGGCCGCTATCGTGTGTGTCTTTGTGTTTGTGTGTGTGCGCGTGTGTGTGTACCTGTGTGTGTGTGCCACAGTATGAATGACTGCCAGCTGTGAATGTGTGAATCAGTTTGTTTTCCCACTCCATTTAAGATGTTGGGCCTTAATGCTGAAGCCAAATAGAAAAGCAAATGCAGAAGAATGGTCTGTGAAAGGACATTCATCCGTGCAGTCCGCCGTGCTTTTGTAGTTCAAACCACATGACTCGGTTTAGAATAATGATTTTACCAAAACAGTATTCCTCAGTTGTTAAATTGTGTTTACGTTTGTTTCTGTACCATACGCTTTAGAACATGCACTGTTGCCAAGTGATAAACTGTTCACATAAAGGAACGAATGAATGCTACACGTCCTGATAAAACTAGAATAAACAATCAGCCCTAGGCCAGAGTACAGTTCCATGAGGCTGATATTGGGGTAGCATTGGGGTTTTGTCCTGGTACATTGTTAGTTATATTGGCCTTGAATTTCAATGAAGTCTTTTATAAGGAATAAGATGAGGGTTCTGTAAACAAGTGTGTATATATTTGTTGGAACACAATGCCATTTTAAATGAAATCGAGAATGTATTTATTAGATTCTTCTTTTTTTCTTCTTTTTTCTTTTTTTAAATTTTTTTTTTTTTTTGGTAGTCATGGTATTTTAAAAATAATTATGCATCTCACTCATTCAGGTTTTTCGGGAGCAATATGGTCTTTGTTCTTCCGCAGAAAGTGTGGAACGGTGAGACAGGGATATAAATGGCCAGCTCTTTGCTCGTCTGCCTGTACTGTACATATACCAGATAAACTGTAGAGCCCTGTTGTGATTTGACTTTGAGCACAAGTTTTCCATTGTAGCTTATGCAATTTTAGCACGCTTGTTCAAAAACGCACGACTCAAGTCATCCTGAGGCTCCATGAATGCAGGAGTAGAGAGACAGATGGCTATAAATTGCTTGTTTTTTTTTTTTTCGTTTTTGTTTTTCTGCATTTTACAGCAGTCTGTAAAACTGTTCTGAATGGAGAAAAATACCAAAAGCTCACTGAATGTCAGTACTTATCACATTATACAGCACTACAGTAAAACTTTTCAACTTTGACTGGCTTCATCTCTGTCTTTTTTCTACATCCAACACGATTTGGAAAGCAGTTTCTCTTCTATCATCACCACAAGAGGGCAGTACCACAGTATGAATGGTGTGTGTGGGGTTGGGGACAATTAGTGCAAACCCCCTCCGACAAGGAACATACACAATGCTCCCCATGTGATAAGCCATGACAGAAGCTCAGCCATGTTCCCACCGTCCTCTGTGAGTCTTTCCTGAACATAAACAAAGAGATGGTAGACGTTAGGCAAAGAACCCTTGGGAGCTATAATTAAAAACTGCAAGACTACAGTAGAGGGTGGTAATGTGGTTTAGCCTGCGTTACACTAGACTTTACAGACACAGGTGTGCCCAGGTTGGTGAATAAGAGGACGGGTCATGTTTAATAGCTTCTAGCATGTTTATTTAACATTTTTGTCACTGATTTCTTATACTGTGTCTGTTAATAAGAATCTATCATTCACTAGCAAAATCACCCAAGGGATGTTATTTCAGTTCCTTTGATTGTGTTCTGATAAACATTGCTGTGGTTAAGGTTTAGGAAGGTCTCTTGAATATTTTCCCAGAGCACAGGTTGTTAAGACTGTATTAACACAATACAGTTCAGACTAAATGTTAAGACTAATTTAAGACTGTATAATTAAAATAATGAAACCCAGTGGGGAGGAGGTGGAGGTGGGGTGGAGGTGGAGTGATGTGTTTCCACCCCATTATGGGTTGTTTCACTCTGACAGCAGTTCCCGACGTGTTTAATTCTTCTCATGCAACAGCACCTTTTATTTATTAAAGATCAACACCTCACACTTTTAAAGAGGCTGTTTATAGAAACGTACATCATAGTGAAACATCCAGGAGACAAGTTACTTCCTGTTATCCCTTGAGTTAGAGCAGCTGCAAACAATTTATCCTTCAACACCAGTGCTTTTTTGTCGTCAGGTTACAGAGAAACCACAAAGCCTTGCATGTCGGCACATTTAAAAGAACAGCTTTACCTCTGATTGTTAAGTCAAATGGGAAGCTCCCTCCCAAAACGCTCAAGAAATTAATTCTTCGTTCATTTCTTAAAGGTGAGGTACACCCTAAACAGCTTGCCAGGCTATTGCAGAGCCAACAAACACACAACCATTCACACTTACACCTAGGGGCAATTTGGAACAGCCAGTTAGTCTAATGTGCATATCTTTTGCACTGTGGGTGGAAACTGGAGTTCCCAGAGGAAACCTTTGCAAGCACAGGGAGGGCATTCATACTCCAGAGAGAACCGCCATCACCAAGCCTGGGACGTAAACACAGAAACACCTTCCTGTGAAGCAGATGTGCTAAGCACTACACCACCATGCAGTCCTGCTACAGAAACTTCCTGAAAACACAAACCTCACCATCTCACTTACATTGAATATTTACCATGTTAGTGTCTGAGGAAGTCATTACTATCGGAATGAAAGTAGTGCCTTGGCATTGTGATTTGTCTTACAGGCTTGAACTGTTAGGTGAGGAATAATTTCAGAGTGATCAGAACTTGAATTAGCCTGAATAGGTTCATTTTCACAATCATGACCAGTACATTGTCACTGTTGTTTACTAAAGAAATTAATCATGTAAAGCACAATATTAATTAAAAAGTGATTTTTGTTAATTTTAAAATTATTTCATTGATTTCTCCATAGCTTACGGATTTCTCCGTAATACTTAACAATGGTGTGTTTATGTACCTCATAGTTTTCCGAGAATCTTTTGTAACTATCAGGAAAATGTCAGTATGAGGTGTCAGAAGGTTTATGGTGTTAAAAAAAAATATATTTTTTACTTGACATATCTTAGGAATGCTGTATATTTCAGACTCCAGGCGGGGTAGTGGTTAGCACCCCTGCCTCACAGCAAGAAGGTAGGGTGTTTCTGTGAGTAGTTTGCATGTTCACCTTGTGCTTGTGTGGGTTTGCTCTGGGTTCTCCAGTTTCCTCCCACAGTCCAAATATATGATCATTAGGCTATTTAGCTGTTCCAAATAGGGTCCAGCCCATAGGCACAAACACAAGACCGGCACTTCTTGATATATCGAGTGTATTTGGAACGTGCCGAAGTTGCCGCCATCTTACCAGAGACTTACACTTAATTACTAGGCTTTATACAAACTTTAAACCAACTGCAGGATTGAGACATTTTACTTCACTTTCACTTTATTTTGAGTCATATTGTTATACGTTCTGGTAAGATATATACCAAATATAAAAAATATATTCAACAAATATTTGTACTTTATATGTATTTTTTGTTTATTTATTTGTTTGGCAAAGAGAATAATAATATGTAAATGATAAAGAATGCATTTGTTCTGTAGATACAATAACTACAAGTGAAATGTTATTTCTTGTGCTTTAGAGATACTATTTCTCTTGTTGGAGCACATTGAGATACAACATCCATCAACACCCGTCTTAGTGGAATAGCGGATTTTAATCCTTGGTAAAATGGCAGCCACCAAAGGTATGTCATGCGAGGGTCTTGTCAGGTCTTGTGCTTATGTCCTAGTAAGATTAAGCGGTTCGGCGAGTGAGTGTTCCAAACTCAGTGACTCAGCTGAGCTTCATGAATAAATTAAATTGTAGACTTTAGACATTAGCGCTTTCATAACTGTGTTCATTACTGTTTTTGCTTAAGGATATTTAACTCACATATGTGTTCTACCAGCATTTCATTAAATAAGTTTTATACAATGTTTATGGGTGTATTCTGCCTGATCTGATTAACCCTTAAAGCAAGTCCCGGCCCGTTTTTTAAATCCTGTGTTATTCAGAACTGTAACCATTTGTCTCTTAGGCTTTATTTGTTTGGATTTCTTACTGTCTTGCCTACCTGTGTATTTGTTCTTGTTGTACTAAATCCCACACACTGGCCTTTCATGGTGCCTCACACAGTGCTCTCTGTTCAGTGGGTTTTGATTCTCCCTTTTTCCATAGCTGCAGTGGAATAAGCCCAGGCCTACAGCGTCCATATCTGACTGTGGGCGCACACACTGGTGCTTTGTGTTCGGACGCTTGCGGGGGCTGGCGGAAGCACTGTAGAACCGCAGGGCCAAATTAGGCCACATGTGTGCTTGGACGTCACACAAAAGAATTCCTCCCTCCCACTGCTCTGTGTGTGCTTTTTTATTCACGGCCTCAGATACACAACTGTTTCTTGTTTGTAAAATGTTTGGATCTACATATTGTATGTACAGTGAAAAATCCAATTATTAATCAATTCTTTTCATTTTTAATGAAGCTTTATGTTTTCTTTGTGTATTCTATAAATCACAGCCTTTTCTGTGTAATTAAAGCTTATAGAGAAGCTGCAGGATTTACAATGACAGATGAGAAATAACATTCATTTATTGCCTCGTGCTGTAGGTGCTTGCTTTGTGTGTGGGGAGCTGCATGCTGCACTTCTGAGGGTGCTATAGACCAGAAGATTGCCTGTGGGCGTTTGGATGATGTCATGCCCCTAGGCTGGGATCCATGGGCAGGGTCAGGGGTTAATCCTGTTCGCTAATGTCTTATGCTGCCACACTGATGTACATACACTTCATACTTCCTCCATACTTCTCCAACACAACTCCAGCCTGCACGCTTGAACAGGACTTTTGTTTTCCTGCGTGCATGCTTCCCACTGTTCTCATACATTTTCAGATTATGAGAATGTTGTTTTTTAGGGGTTGCTATGTAGCCTGACATTCAATAAAAATTAGCGGGAAATGTTGACTCACTCGTAAAAAAAGCATGACCAACTCCGTGAAATATAGAAATCGAAATATTTAGTGTTAATAGAGGAATTTTGTGTCTATTATTTTATGAGAAGGGTCCATAAAATATCGGTGCCTATGTGAGTACATGAACACCCAATAAAAAATAAATGCAGAACCCATTACAGAAAAGTCTAAATAATAAAACAACAGAAGCAACTGCGTGGCCATTTAGCCTTGATCACATGTATTCGCCATGGCATTGTAGTTCTAGTTGGTCAGGTCGAGGCTCAGCAACATTAATGTGGCAATAAAATGAAGCCAGCTGATGACCTGAATGTACAGAATGAGTAGGTTATCACATCAATGGACTTTTTCATGTATGTTTTGGCACCCCAGAGTACTGACCTTAACTCTGTCAAAGTTTTTGGGATGTGCTGGAGAAGACTTTATGGAGTGGTTCAGTTTTCCCGTATCCCAGCAAAAGTTCACAACCTTTTTTATGCTACAATTAATTTATTTTATGTCTAATTGTGTTAATGGTTTAAGACAGTGAACACATTCACTCTGTTAAATACGAGACAAGAATCTTAACTTCCATGCAGTAGAACCAGTGGGACGAGGGCAAGAAACAAGACCAAAAGCACAAAATACTCACCTGTCAACAGGCCTGGAGAAAGCTGTGAAAAGGTATTTTCAGGATGAGCTCACGGACATCATTATCAACACTGGAAACACGAGATTCTACCACGGAATGGATAAAAAAAAAAGCTTTAAAAACTTGATAAAGTCCCAGAGTGAATAATGTGATGACATTAAAAGGGATAATTAATGCAAGGGCGGCACAGTGGTTAACAGATCCACCTCATAGAAGGTCCTGGGTTTGCATCCCAGGCTCGACGAGGGCTTTTCTGTGTGGAGATTACATGTGCTTCAAGTGCTGGCATGGGTTTCCACTGGGTACTCTGGTTTCCTCCCACAGTACAAAGACATACACATTAGGTTAACTTGCTGTTCCAGAATGACCCTGGTTGTGAGCATGAATGGTTGTGTGTTTTGGCCCTGCGATGGTCTGGCGAGTTGTCCAGGGTGTACTTTGCCTTCACCAGAGTTGGCTGAGATAGGCTCCAGCCTCTGCATGAACCCTACAAGGATTAAGAAGTTCAATAATTTAAAGAATGAATGAGTGTATCACATATTCATTATATGGGACGTGTGTAAAACTACATGTAAATATAAATCGCTGTTCATGTGATAGAAGTAAGGATGTCTAATATTCCTTTTTTTCCCCCCAAACTCAGGAGCTACATTTGTGGGTTTTTACTCTGGAAGATTTGCTTTGTTAGGTGTACTCTGAAGAAGTGATTTATGCACAATCACCTTCACCTCTTATTACCTGTAAGCCTGTGAGGGCGGACTGAGGTGTGTCAGAATGAACAGGGCTGGTTTCCATGTGCGGATGTTTGCTCAGTAATTACAGCTATTCTGAAGTCTTTTTAGTGTTGCTCTGACCGACATGAGAGACATGCCTGGACATGCAGGGCTAGACCGCATTTCTCTCTCTCTCTCTCTCTCTCTCTCTCTCTCTCTCTCTCTCTCTCTCTCTCTCTCTCTCTCTCACACACACTGTTTCTGTCCTACTCACTCATTACCATTTCAGCAAGTCGACAGAGACAGTAGATTAATGTGGTGTGTGTAACAGTAGACACATTTGTTTATTGCTGGTTTGGTTACAGATCTAAACCCTGACTGGAGCAAGAAACAAACTGCAGTGTTTTATTAAGTCATGTGTCAATAAATAATGTAAATATTTCTAACTGTGTCTAATTACCTGTCCTGATGCCGTACATTATTTCCACTGTTGACTTGGTTTTAAAGCTATATTCTCAACACTCTGTTTGCTTGGATTAGAATCAGGATTGGAGCAAAATTAAATCAGAACACAATTATATGAAAATAGTGGCAAAGGTATGTGTTTATATATACCCTAATTAGGATTAATTGGTTCAAAAAATTAATGATGAATGAATGAATAAGTATGCATTCAGAACTCACAAATATAGATGGAAAAAAATTATGTTGTTAAAATATCATTATAGCGGTAAAAAAGATTTATCACTTCATCATTTTATGTAAACGGATCCTAAACTTAATGCATCTGAGGAAATACACATTGTGTTATATTTCTATAAAGGAATGACACGGAGCTTAACTTCGTTCCAAATATCATTCATTCATTCATCGTCTGAATTCCTACTAAGGGGAGGCTGGCGCCCATCTCAGCCGACTCTGGGCGAGGGCGGGGTACACCCTGGATAGCTCGCCAGGCCATCACAGGGCCATCAGTCACACAACCATTCACAGTCTCACTCACACCTATGGGTGATTTGGAACAGCCAATTAGCTTACTGTGCATGTTTTTGGACTGTGGGAGGAAACTGGAGTACCACTAGGAAACCCACGCAAGCACAGGGAGAACATGCAAACTCCACACAGAAACGCCTGAGCTGGGAATTGAACCCAGGACCTTCTTTCTGTGAGGCGGATGTGCTAAACACTGCGCCACTGTGCCGTCTCCAAATAACATCTTATTTTAAAATAAGACAAAACACACACACACAAACACACACACACACACACGGTTTAGGTTTGGCATTTAATATTGGATTCAATAATCAATTCAGTTCAGTTTTATTTGTATAGCACTTTTTACAGTTGACATTGTCACAAAGCAGCTTTACATAGTAAAAGTAATATAAGGGGGAATTTAAACATTATTCTGCAACCCCCTACACAACCCCCACAACAGCAAATTAGCCTAATGAGCATTTCTTTGGACTGTAAAAGGAAACTAGAGTACCCAGTAGAAACGAACGCAAGTACAAGGAGAACATGCAAACTCCACCCTGAAACACCTGAGCCCGGGACTCGAACCCAGGAACTTAAATAAGCTTAAAGCTTATTTCATATTTTAGTTTATTAATCAGTTTATTATGCATTAATTATGTATTTTTGTTCACTTTTACGACACATTATATCATGCTAAAAGCTGCTCATAATCACAAAAGGTGCACAGCGGCTAGGGCTCCAGACCCTTGGATATTTAAGAAAACGCTCATACCTGAGACACCCTGACTTTTCATTTTGACTAACATGCATGTGATGTGATCTCATGCATGTGGAAGTGTGTAGACAGCACTGAGTGTGTTATGTGCTACTGGCATAAAAAAGCATGATGTAACCAGGCTTCATATTCTGAGCACACTGCAGAAAGACAAAAATAAATACTCGTTTAAGAAGTGAGACAAAGACAAAAATTGCCAAGAAAAAAAAAAGCCCATTGATTTCGCTGACCCTAAATATGAGTCTCACACACACACACACACACACACACACACACACACACACACACACACACACACACACACACACACACACA
>JAOUQZ010000010.1:8036265-8051649 GCA_028564935.1 Neosilurus hyrtlii | reverse complement strand
TGCAAAAAGCAGAGACGAGATCCTATGGCCACCAAACCAGAACCCCTCAACACCTTGGCTGCACCTAGAAATTCTGTACATAAAAATTATGAACAGAACCAGTGACAAAGGACAACCTTGACGGAGTCCAACCACCACCGGAAACGAATTCGACATGTTGTTACCAATGCTGACCAAGCTCTGTCTGCAGCAATACAGAGACTACACTATTTTACGTAGTAACGGGTCCGGTATACCATATTCCCGGGGTACACCCCACAAGATAGCCTGAGAGAGACGTTCGAAAGCCTCCTCCAGGTTCACAAAGCACATGTGAACAAGTTGGGCAAACTACCATGCCTCCTCCAGGATCCCGTAGAGTGTGTAGAGCTGGTCAAGAGTGCTGTGGCCGGGACGAAAACCACCTTGTTCCTCCTGAATCTGAGGTTCAAACATCGGCCGGATCCTCCTCTTCATTACCCCTGAATAGACTTTCCCAGGTAGGCTGAGGTGTGTGATTCCACGATAATTGGAACACCCCCTCTGGTTCCCTTTCTTAAAAAGGGGAACTACCACCCCGATTTGCCAATCCAGAGGTACGGCCCCCGATGACCATGCAGTGTTGTAGACGTGTCAACCAAGACAGTCCTACTACATCCAGAGCCTTGATGTATTCAGGGCGGATCTCATCCACCCAAGGAGCCTGGCCACGGAGGATTTTTTTAACTACCTCGTTAACCTCAGCCCCAGTGATAGGCAGACCTCCATCTGAACCCCCAGGCTCTTCCTCTTCCACAGAGGGCATGTTGGTGGGATTGAGGAGGTCCTCGAAGTATTCCTTCCACCTCTCGACAACATCCCCAGTCGAGGTGAGCAGCTCCCCACTTCCACTGTAAACAGTGTTTGTGGAGTGCTGCTTCCCTCTCCTGAGGCGCCAGATGGTGGTCCAGAACCTTTTCGAGGCCAACTGAAAGTCTTTTTCCAGGCCCTCACCGAACTCCTCCCACACTCGAGATTTTGCATCAGTGACATACTCTAGACTACAGAATGTTATGCCACAGTGAAATGTTATGTATTCTATTACATTACATAATGTTATGCAGGGTGGCACGGTTGAGTAGTGCTTAGCAGCAAGCTTCACTGCAAGATCCTGGGTTTGATTCCTGGGCTCGAGTGTCTCTGTGTGGGGTTTGTTCTCCTTATGCTTGTGTATGTTTTCCTCCCACAGTCCAAAGAAATGGACATTAGGCTAATTGGCTGCTCCAAATTACCCCTAGGGGTGGATGTGAGTGTGAATGTTTCCAGTACCAGCAAATTTTTACCCTGTCATGACTCTCTTTGTGAGGACTCTTTTAGGAGATAAATAATATATAAATAAATATATTATATATTTTTTTATGATTGATAAACAAGAGCAGGAAAAACTAGAGGGAACAGCTATTCATTGCTGTTAAAACAAAAGTGATATCAAGAACTCACTGTTCTGTGGATGTTTACATTATTAAATAGGACTATCACAGTTCATATCAGTGAAATGTGGCAATCAGGAGGTGAACTGGATACCACACATGGTGTAGAAAAGGGCAACGTCTCTAACTGGTGCATTACTGTGAATGGAGGATGGCATTACACACAAAGCTAGTTTCAGGCAAAAGGTTAATTGTTCAGCATGTATTAATGTGTATTAATGTTTTAAACAGCTAAAATGATTTTAGAGTGTAATTACTGTAATTTTTGTAGTTGTAGATCTTCCTAAATTTCAATTCAACTCTTCTAAAATGAACCTCATACATGGTTAACCAAACACACTAAAAATACAGTGCTTTAAAAACTCTTCCCTACAATGTAATGTGAGGGTTTAAATAATAGTCTCTCTCTTTTTTTGGATGCTATGCTAATTAAAATTTCAATTTTAATTAAAAGATTACAAAAATAAAAGGCAATTTAAAGTTAGCTGAGATTTTCAGGCCATACATGCATTGATTAATAAATAATAAATGCCTTGATTTTACCTCATTTTCAATCCTTGTCATCTGGATCCTGCCATCAGTGAAAACCAATCTGATATTCTTCTTCATGAAACACAATTTCCTTCATGCTAGATTTCACTTCCTGTCTTTTTTCTTCTCTCTCCACCCATGTTGTGTCTGCCAGCAGTTGCTGTCATGACCAGCTGTCGTGGGCCTGATAAATGAGACCTTCCCTCGGAATGGAACCACAGCTGTGAGGTCTTCTGTGGAGCTGGATGTATATAAATATACATGTGTGTCTGTGTGTACATGTATGACTGCTTGTATGAACAGAGAGAGAAAGAGAGAGAGAGAGAGAGAGAGAGAGAGAGAGAGAGAGAGACTATCCAGTTCATGAGCAGCTAGGTTTTGAGTAGACAAGAAAAGGCAGCAGATGAAAGAGAGACTGATCCTGAAGTCTGACATCGTGGCACATTGGCAGCATTTTAAGTGTGTGCACTCAGAATGCTAGGAAAGAGATGTTCACCCTCGAGACTTAAGAGTGGTTCTCTGTTTCCTGTCCAGCACTATAACATTGTTTTTGAATACTCTGACTAATTTGAATCATCACAAGTTATCTGCTCTTCTGAAAGAGAAAATCGAATGCAGTATATATGATCCACCAAAACCACAGTGATGTGTGTCTTGTAGTTTTTTTACAGTGCTTCTGTTTCTTACCACCTGATAAATATTGAACTTGATCAGGTTTAAACAGGAAGAGGTTTTATTTATAAAAAGGAATAAATAACATGAAGAAGGATGGATTGATGATATGAGTATTTGGCTAATGTGTACAGTTTCAAATAAATTTAAAACTGTTTAGAATTTTACAATTTTTCACTGAGACTCATTTGGTGTTAATATTATTTTAACAGTATGTATCGTGATTTTATCTCAATTACCTGAACATTATTATTATTATTATTATTATTATTTTATTTTTATAATTATTATATATTTTTTAAAAATTTATTTTATATATTATTCTTTTTTATTTGTTTATTTATAAAGTCTGTGGTGATAATAATATGTATATTTGGGACAGTGTAGCTCTGTGGTTAAGGCTCGGGGTTACTGATCTCTGCCAAAAGCCATAATAATAATAGAAGTAAATATACTCTCTGGAGGTTATTGTCTTTGTGAAGTTTCTGTTTGTGAAATACATGCTGTAGAAATCAAGGTTAAGAGGATAGTTTTATAATCACACCATGACTCAAAATCAAAACTGAATTAAATGACTGTGTGTAGAGATATCCACTTACGAGGGTGAGCTATAAGCTGACCATGAAGCAAAGGTTGAATTTGAACAAAATGTGGTTAATTCTTCCCCCCTGTGGTCTACACACTTCTTCCATTGCTGTTGCAGAACAAGCATCCTCTTGGTATATAAGCTCTTAAGTGTCAATTCTCTGGCATTGCTCCTTCCTAGTCAGTCTATGGACTTTTCAGCCCACCTTCGTATAATTAAAGTACATGACTAACTGGGATTCTTTCCTCTTATCTCCAAGTTTAAGTTGTGTAATGATGACTGGGGTTACACAGCATTCATTGTGTTTCTGTTTAGCTGGAAATGGACTTACATTCGAAGTGCCTGAATTCATTTCCTGTCACAGTCATGCCTATTTATTAGAATTCTGCATATTTTCATATATAAACATGTTTATATATGCACACATGGGCAGCCCTGAACACACTGGAAAAAGAGCTGCTAAAGAAAGAAGAAATTTTATTCACAAATTGTAATGACAAATATACATTTCTAAAGCTTTCTGTCCTCTGTGCCTAACTGAATACGCAAACTAACTATATTTCACTGCATTGATTTTTCCCTCTGAAATCAGGGTAATCAGTTGTTTACAGGTTTCAACAATACAATTTACCACATTTACCTTGTTCATTCATCCATCCGTCCATCTGTCCATCCATCCATCCATACCACTTAACCATTTACCTGATTCACTTTAGGCAGGAAGCAAGGTACACCCTCAACAGGCCACAATCTACTGCATTAATAAAGAGATAAGCAACCATTTATGTAAACAACCATAAACTACCCCACATATGGGCAATTAATTAAAGAGTAGAAGCAATTTGTGGAGGTGGCACGTTGGAGTAGTAGTTAGCAGGTCTGCTTTACAGCAAAAAATGTCCTGGATTTGAGTTCAGGGTGCAGTGAGAAGTGGAGTATGCATGGCTTTCCTTCAGGTACTCCAGTTTCCTCTTACAGTCCAAAAACTTTATGCTAATTGGCTCTTCCAAATTGCCCCTAGGTGTGAGTTTGAATGGTTGTGTATGTTACCCTGCAGTAAACTGTTCAGATTGTATCCCGCCTTTGCACAAAGACAGCTGACATGGGGATACAGCCTCCCCATGACCCTAGAATTAAACGTTTTGGCAAATGGATGAATAGAAGTGGACAATCTGGAGAAAACTATTTCTGGCTGAGGAAGAACCACTGCACCACTGTGTCACCTCTCATTTACTTTAGGCTTTTTGTTTGTTTGTTTTCATTCTAGAAAGATCAGAATCTTCTTTGCAGCTGAGATGTACAACCAGTGCTCCAGTGAGTCAAAAGATCATTTCCTATAAAGATTGTCTTTTCATAAATTGAAAGACAGAAGTAATTTAGCAAGGCACAAAAAAACACCTCCAATGAGTTTAGAAGTTTGAACTAACTAAATGATTATTCTGAGCTGTCCAGGGTGTACCCTGCCCTTGCCCAGAGTTGGCTGAGATGGGCGCCAGCCTCTCCGTGACCCTAATTAGGATGAAGCGGCATAGAAAAGGAATGAATGAATAAATAAATGATTTTTTGGAATTCTTTTTTAGATAAATGTAATAAGATGTGTGCAGTATGGTGGTGTAGTGGTTAGCATCCCTGTGTTTGCACCGGTTTCCTCTGGGTGCTCCGGTTTCCTCCCCTGTCCAAAGACATGCACCTTAGGATAACTCGCTGTTCTGAGTGTGAATGGTTGTGTGTGTGTTGTTGTTGCAGTGGTCTGGCGAGATGTTAAGGGAGTACCCTGCCTTTCCCCAATGTTGGCTGAAATAGTCACTAGCCTCCCCATGACCCAAATAGGATTAAGTGATTTGTAAAATGAGTGAATGAGAGTGTAATGAGATGAATCTAGAGTGTAGTCTACAGAAGCTTCATTGCAACAGAGGATTTATAAATAAGTGGGAAATTTGTGCACACTGCTGTGAAGTTGTTTTCCACAAAAAACAAAAGGGAAAAAATGCAAAAAATCCATCTGCCTTTTCTACTGCTTGAACATTCTGGGCTCGGTCTTTTTGTGTGGTTTTTGAATTGATGCGGAAATATTTTTAAAAAGGAGGCTAACCAGTCAGCAGGTTTCACACTCATGGCCTTCAAACTGCAAATAAATAAAAAGCTTGCAGTCGTGGGACTTTATTTGGTTCATCTTTTGGTCTCCGAACACACACGGATCCTCAATGAGAAGCTTTTCTATAAAAAGAAAAAAATACAGCATGTTTTTTTCTTATCTGAAGTTTTATGCACCATATTGTGAGTTGAGTCCAAATAATGTTCTGAATTTGGTACAATTCCTAAATAGTATTAAGATTGCAATCAGTTAGAATACAGCTCTATATAAATTTTAAAATTTCGGTTCCTCGGAGAGTGGCAGCCATCCTTTAAAGAGGGCTCCAATAACTCAAGGATAGCATGACACACCCATTCTTATACACATACAAACATGAGACATGCACAAAAACCTCCGGCCCAAAATAGGACTGAACCATCCTCTGTGAAAGAGCTCTCTGTGTAAGGGAAACGTATTCATGTGAAGGGTTGCATTTGTCTCCATTAACCACAGTTCACATAGTTAAGGCATAAACGGCCTTTAAAAAAAAAGAAAGAAAGAAAAAAAAAGGAGGCGACAGATTTTCTGTGCTTTCTATGGGATTGTAAAGAGCTGGTGTATATAGTTTCCATGCAAACACCTGGATTGTGTTACACTGTTATGAAAAAGCAAGCTAGCCACCAGGGGAGTAGCAGTGTCTACAATAACCTGTGATCTTATCTGCCGAGCTCAACACTGCTGCTGACCCAAATGCAGTCACATCCTCACAGCCCCCAAACAGATGGCCTTTCACAGGACATGTCTGAACTTTTATGAACAAGGATATCCATCCTAACCGCATTATAGATCTGACTTCCGCACCCTGCCTCTTAATCTTTTGTCTATAGCGGAGTGAAAAAAAGGATTGGCCATTGTGTCTAGAACACAATGGGCTACATCCTCAGTGACTGGATCCCTAATGCAACCTACGCTTCCAAAATCTTTAAGGCCAGAAGCTGTTGAACAGTGACCTTGTAAATTGAATCTTCCTGGGAAAGATACTGTAGCTGAGCACAGGTGCAGGAGTTTCACTGCCAAAATGCTGATAAAAAATGAGCTGGATAAGAAATGAGGCGTCTTTCCTTCATGCTTGAGTGCGGATGTGTGGAAAAGCATAAATGAGGTGGATTTATTAAGGTGTAAGAATATATATAAACACAAATCCCACCTAAAACCTAGATAGAACCTGAGAAATGCTCAATAGTGTATATGGAATAGAAATAGGCTGAATCTTCTATGATGGTACAGGCTCTGAAATTAAGGAAAAGTGTAGTCTGAATTCTTTATTTCAGAGCCTGTACCATCTTTTGTATCTAGAGTATGTATAGTTATACATAATCTGTATATGTGATCTTAAGAACCACTGATATACCATTAATACTTTACATCACATGCACCGTTCCTGGTAATAGGTATTAAAGAAACAAAAGCTGGACCCTGGGTGCCATGGGGGCATAGTCAGCATATCCGCCACACAGATAGAAGGTCCTGGGTTTAAGTTTGAGTCATGGCTTGGCAAGGGTGCTTCTGTGTATACTTTACATGTTCTTCCTGTGATTGTGGTTTCCGGTTTCCTCCAGTAGTCCAAAGACATGCACATTAGGCTAATTGGCTGTTCCAAATTGCCCCTAGGTGTGAGTGTGAATACAGTAGTTGTGTGTGTGTGTGTGTGTGTGTGTGTGTGTGTGTGTGTGTGTGTGTGTGTGTGTGTGTGTGTGTGTGCTGGCCCTACAATGAACTGGAGATCTGTTTAGGGTGTACCGCAGCTTCGTCCAGTGTCAGCTGATACCAGAGACCCTAGTAGGATTAAGCAGTTCAGCAAATGAAGGAATGAATGAAGATGGACCCTTATTGGTACCTTCGTAACAACAAGGAAAAGTACCACTTGGAACCTTTATTTCTGTGAGTGTATAGCTTTTATTGATCTTATTCCCTTAGAGGCAATCCCGTGATCACTGTGTCATCTCCTGCAATCGGGCCCAGTGGTTTTAAGGAACAGCTTGCATTTAATGGCACATTACTTCCTTCCGTCATCCTCTTCAATATGAGCCTCACGTGGAAGACCCCGGATGAGTAGTTGCCAAGCCAACTGTCTGTAAGTTAAATGCTGTTAAAATGGTTTGTGTTTAAGGGACAGAAGGTCAAGTAGTTAATAAAGGAACTCCTGTTGGGGACTTTCCACTCGAAGGCTTTTCTCACATACGTAGCCAGCCTGTGAAAGATATCAGCATGTGACTCTGTAAGCATGTGACTCTACAGCTGCACACATGCAACAATCAATAGCAGAAATTTAGAACAAATGCATTTCTAATAGTTTTAAAGGTATTATTGTTCCAACACATACTGTACCACAGGAACAAATGGCTCATCCTGCCAAGCTTGTCCTGTTAGTAAAAATTTAAACAGGTGACCAGTAAAATATAAAGATTATAAAGACTGGTTCATTAACCACACAAAAGATGCTGATTTTCACCTTTTTTTTTTTTAACTTTGAACCCAATTAGCAATATTGCTGCTAAGAAAAATTTTGATATATAAGTAATATAATCAGTATTATGTAATAGTTTAATATTAAAGCATAGAATGCATACTATATTCATTTAGCATTTAATTCCGATATATGACCCCGATGTACTCTATTACAGAATACATCCAAATTAGACAGATTATTCAGGGTGCACAGTACAGGTAGATCTAGGGATCTGATTGGCCTGATTGTAACTTAAATCCTCTTAAAGAAATACTGAGAGGTTCTTATAAATGATTCCAAACAACGGAGTTGATAGCAAAAGTTAAAATAAAAAATGGCCCTGCAATGGTCTGGCGAGCCATTCAGGGTGTACCCCGCTTTTGCCACGAGTCGGCTGAGATAGGCACCAGCCTCACTGTGACCCTACTTACGATTAATTGGCTTAGAAAATGAATGAATGAATGAAAATAAAGTATGTAGGCCAGTTTTTGGTATGAACAGGACGAGAAGAAAGGAAATAGACGTTCAGACATGGTGTGCTGCTCAGGAGAAAGTGAAAAAGTTATTTTTCATTTATTAATTCATTCATTTTCTAAGCTGCTTAATCCCACACACAACCATTCACTCTCACACTCATACTTACACCTCGGTGCCTAGAACCTTGGAACCGTCAATTAGCCTACTGTGCATGTTTTTTGGACTGTGGGAGGACACCAGAGTACTCGGAGGAAACCCACGAAAGCACGGGGAGAAAATGCAAACTCCACACAGAAATGCCCAAGCTCTGGAATCGAACCCAGGAGTCTTTTTTTTTTTATTTTTATATATATTTTAACCATTTATTTGATGCATAGCAAGATATTTGATATATAGTACTAAGAATGAAGAGCACTTCAGTGAACAGGTGAATAGCGTGATATGCTTGGGCTGTTGAGTCACTCTTTTTCACCCTGTTTTTCTTAACTGCTTTGTAATCTGAAACAGTTGCATTTGAAATAAAAAAATTGAATTTATGACTGAGAGTAAATTGAGTTTGGAGGCCCAATACTCCCCCACCTGCCCCCTCTTCCTCATTAAAACTGTACCATGCTCTGGAAATGAGTCCAGCTGGAGGTTATTATCAACATTTATCTCTGGTTTTGTGACTGTATCTATGGTCATATACATTTTTTTGTACACAGAGAAGTATATTTGTGTTCACATCCCCAGCTATTTTCCCCCTTCCGCCAGTGGTGTCTTCTCGCATGATACAACCTGCAAAAGTCATGCATTTCCATGGCAGATAAATTCGTCTTTCAGTTCTTGATTTCAACTGTTTTTTTTTTAATATTACATTTTTGTGAATGCCCTGAAGAAGTCAACTATAAAGAGCTTTTTTTTTT
This sequence comes from Neosilurus hyrtlii, assembly GCA_028564935.1. NCBI lineage: Eukaryota > Metazoa > Chordata > Actinopteri > Siluriformes > Plotosidae > Neosilurus > Neosilurus hyrtlii. The sequence continues at coordinate 8,042,447 of JAOUQZ010000010.1, read as the reverse complement.
AAATCTCATACCCACCACATCTCTGTGCGTACCTCTCCATCTGTCTCTGCATGAGGAGCAGACAGGAACAGAGACAGACAAAGCAGACACTGAACACTGTCAGCTTACACTGACCCCCAGACTGCCAAACATATGTCTTACTATTCATATGCTCTGCTTTTCTCTTTCTTTCCTCTCTCTTTCCTTTCTGTTCATGACTTCTACAGACAGCTGCAGATGGCTTCATTCTTCACACCACATGGTTTGCTTTTGTATTGGGTGCAGCACGAGCCTTAGCTCTCCTCGTGCTTAGCGAACAGTGTCTGAGATGCCGCACTCACTGGATTCCAAGCAGTAATTTACTTAAATGATGGCATTAATAGACATGAGATGGCTCCTCTTTCCAACATTATGTGCATCAGAGCATAGGGGACTAAGTCTGAGTAAAGTATCTAAAAATAACTTCAATAACACAAACTAATCACCTTTACACAATATGTAGTCAGACTGTATGCGGTCACATGATATGTAGTAAAGTATTCATAAAATTTACCATTTGTAATTCTACTACAGGAGCATGCATGCGTCACATTTTTTGTCATTATATCTTTGTACTTTAAGAGGAAAAGAATGTGTGTGAGGTGTGACTGGTATTTGATCACCTGATCGTCTCATGTGGTTTACAGTAGGTATACTAGCATCAGACTAACTAATCTTCCCAAGCATGAGAAACCTGAAACGTCACTATTATCTGAAAGAGAAATTTGAATGAACATTAGTTAGACTCCCGGCAAACTTTTTTCTCACCATTAGACAGAGCAGCTATGCTTTGTGGTCAGCCAAATAAATAAACAAGCCAACAACTGAAATACTCACACAAGATGTTTATTAGCTTGAATAGTTCTACCATGTTTTGATTATTGAACTGATGCATTTGGGTGCATTAATTATTGCTTGTGGCCAAGCATCATGTGCGCATGATGGTTGCTTCGTGGTAGCATAACCACTTGGTAGCGTAATGGTAGTTTGCACTGTCTATCCACTGCTAGAAGATTCTGGGTTTTAACACCACGGTTAACTGGGAGCTTTCTGTGTATGTGTGTACTTGTGTGGGTTCCACACTCCAGGTGCTCTGGTTTCCTCCTACAGTCCAAAGACATGCACATTAGGACAACTGGTTACTCCATAGGTATGAATGTAAGTGTGAGTGGTTGTTTGTGTCTGTCTTGGTCCTGTAATGGATTAATAATGTGCTAAATGTGTACCCCGCATCTTGCCTGAAGTCAGCTAGAGTTACCTTCAGCTTTCCTCGAGACCCTGATGGATGGATGAATTTCAGGATTGAAGCTTCTTTTTTAAACATAGTTTATAATCTATATTTGTGTAATTTTTTAATCTACCTTTAGACAGTTCAGTTGGATTTTAAATTCTAAAACATTGGGCCAATCAAAAAAAAAAAACTGTCATAAAGGCATATAAACTGGTGAGTCAGAAGGGCATATAAAGTTATGACTCCCAGGATCTGAGAGCAGCCTTGTGGGATAGGCTTATCTATAAGATATGGGCTTAGGGAGGCATTTCCGCTCACGGCCCAACCTTTAGCACACACACAAACACTGACACTTTCCTGTTTCTCACAGATGAGTGACCTTGGAGTCATATATTCTTCATCCACTTCTTCAAACACCTTTGCTGTAAGCCCAGAAAGTAAACATGAAAGTCATACAGTGATACTAATTACTGTTCATGTGACAATCTTTTAATGTCACTGCCTACTCCAGTATTGAATTTAAACTGTACTACAATTTCACCTCTTTATGAAATTATTATATATAATAATTATTATATTTTTCATATTTACAGCAATTTAATCATTATTTGCCAAACACACGATAACCAAAGCAGAACCATGATGCTACTCTGATGATGCTATAATTATGATGATGCTATAAAGATGATAGTGTCATGGCTGTTATACACTTTGAAGCTAAACCTCCTAACCTCATAGTCAAGTGGCTAGAGGACGAGCTGGACGTGAAGGGCAAATTAGCGAGACATATTTCCGGACATGATCAGAGCACTGCATTACTTCTTAGATCAGGATAGCCTTTGATCTGGAGTGTAGCCTGATCCAGCATCAAAAAGCTGGCGGCAAAGGGATACCACATACAGAAAGCTGATTTACACGCACTCTACAGCCGGCTCACACAGGATCATCTCCGCATATGTGATGATTGAAGTCAGTGAATTTCTATGGTAGGTCAGAAAATAGCCAAAGCCGTTGAAGTGAAGAGAAAAGTCAAAAGTTATCATTTTAGTACTCATGTTATGATATGTAGAGTATGCTCATGTCTCTCATTGATGTCATAATATTTCTCCCAACATTTACCACTATTATAATTTTACTAATAATCTTAAATGTCTTTCAAAACGCCACCTTCCTCCACAAATTTACATCCAAGTCTTAGTTTGTATCTGCACACACCTTACATGAGTATAGAATGGTTAAGCAGGTGTGGCTGAGTGCTGTAAGTTTCTGTAATTTAGTTACTGTTATTGTTATCAGCTGCTGATTGCGGCTTGGACTGAACCATGGGTGAGTCACCTATGATTAGCTATAGACTAAGTCATGTTTATTGTTAAACCCCTCATAAACCCTGATCATTTAAAGACTATTAAGCCGCATAGTTCCACTCACACCCAACATCACACTGTTAAGGATTTTAGCATCCTGTCATCACAGAGCAATGTAGCAATGCAATAAAACAGGTCTACTGAGTCCCTTATCTCGTATAGTAAGATGCCACATTGTTCATGAATGACTAAGGGAATTTCCGTGGCCTTTAGAAATGGCTGAGTTTCTTGACATCATGTTCTTCAATATTTCAAATTTGTAATACAATCGTAATGTAAACATTATTCTGTGTGTTTTACTCTGAAAGAAAATCGGTTTATAATGTTATATATCTGCCAGAATGACACAGCCAAACAGCCGCTGTATTTTAGTGAAAATTTATTTAAATTAACATTTAAAACAGGACATGTAAATAACTTAAAGACCTACAAACAACTTTTATGCATCATAACATTTTTTTTCCGTAAATAAATAGGCAAATTTAATAGGCGAATTTACAACTGAAATCCAGGGAGGGTTACGATCCCTCGTATTGAACAACTTGACATTGAAAAGTTCGAGCATTCAGTCTTGAGTGTCTGTTTGGCCTGTTGAGTTTCTGAAGAGCTCCAGCTTAGATATTGCACCTCTCTTCTGGTGTCTCTTCTTCTCAGACGTGGTGCAAATATCCCCGCTTTGGTCCAAGCTTTCTATCTCTCTACATCTCCTTTAAAAAGGAAAACAAAAAAAAGAGGGGAAAATTGAACAAATCAGCAATAAATAATGGGTTTATTGGATATGTGGCTACTAATAACTATAATATATATATATTTTTTTTTATGAAGGATTACTGATTAAACAATAGGACAGATATTTAATTGTGAAATGAGGTGGTGGATTATAACCAAAAAAAACGACACACTTGGAATCACTGTTACACAAAACATCTAGATACGCAGAGAAATATATAGAAGAGGCCTGTAGTGTTGTTATAAATGAGATATTATGGTGTAATAACTGTATTATACACCATCGAGGTGTCTCCATGTGCTGAAGCCAGACTCACCGGAGTGTGTGTGTGTGTGTGTTGAGTGTGTCACGGCGCCCGGGCCATGCGTAAAGACTCCTGCTGTGTAGAAGTGGTGCTTTCCGCGTCCTGCCTTGTTTTAAAGTCCTGGATGGCTTTCTTGTTCTGGAAATCAATCAGAGCCATGGCGATCATAGCGTTCCAGCAGTTCTCCTCGCCTGGGCACCGGAAGTCGATCTCTTTGTTGTCCGTGGTGACGATGGTGAAGTAGACGAACTTGCCGGTGCGCTCCACGCAGTCCACTTTCTTGATGCACTGCAGCTTGATCTCTTTGCTTTTGCTTTTCTTCTGCGAGTCGGCGTAAATGTTCAGGCTGTCGGTGGTGAGGACGCACGTCTTTCTCTTCCAGAACTGGAGCAGACTGTCGCTCCTCTTCTCCAGCTCGCCCTCCTTCAGGACCTTGGAGCTCTCGACCGGTGGAGTCATTCTCATGGTGTGTGGAGGAATGGAGAAAAGCAGGGGGATGTATCCGGAAAGATCGAGGCTGAAGAGAAAGAGCAGCAAAAGAAAAGGCTCCTGTGTGTGTTGTGCTGGAGCAGCAGCTGTCGGTGTGGCTGGGGATGGGGATGAATGAGACTGGGAGTGTTTTATAGCTGCGTCGCGGTGCCCGGCCTCCTGCGCGTCACATGCGCTCTCGGTATTTCACTCATTTATTGGCGGAACGTGGGCGGAAATGTGGCTCAGATGACCTTCAGCCTTCAACTCTTCCCTAAAATACCTCATTACAACACTGCAATCTGTTTCACTCTTTCATCTCAATCCTCACCAGAGCGTGTGTGATCTCAAGTCAGTCCTGATTGGTTGTTTTTTATTTGTTGGAGGTGGATAAGACCAGTGTTTAATCTAATTATAGCCTACAATCAGTGTATGAATTGAAAAACTCTTTTTTTTTTTTTTACAGTTTACCTGTCAGGGCCACAAGGAACCAAGGAAGGCACAGTGGTGCAGTGGTTGGCATATCTGCCTCATATCAAGACAGTCCTGGGTTCAATTCCCAGGCCCAGGTGTTTCTGAGTTCGCGTGTTCTCCCTGTGCTTGTTTGGGTTTAATCCAGGTACTCCGGTTTTATCACACAGGCCCAATACATTAGGCGAATTGGCTGTTCCAAATTGTGAACGTGAATGCTTGTGTGTGTTGTGATGGTCTGGCGAGCTGTTCAGGGTGTACCCCATCAAATTCAAATTTATTTGTCACATGCAAAATCATACACCGTGCAATATGTAGTGAAATGCTTAGTACGACTGTCCTAAAATGTGAAGAACAAGCTATCAAAAAAACAAGAAGAAAAGAACAATAACATTAACTAAAATTATTTAAAGAATTTTATAGTTAAAGGTCAATATAAATATAAAAATGCAAAAATAGAAAATAAAATAAAATATATAAAATATAAATATAGGATAATATACATCATTGCCCAGTGTGGCATGTGACCCTAGTAGGATTAAGCGTTTTGGCAAGTGAGTGAGTGAGTGAGTAACTCTGGCTGATTTAAAGTTGACCTAATATGCATGTTTTTGGACTCTGTGAGGAAACCGGAATAACTGATGGAAACCCACACGTGCACAGGATGTAAACCTACACACAGAATGGCCCCCGAACCCCAAACCCACTCATGTCTAAGGCGATAATAAGCCACCGTGCACCTCCTCCTTCCCATTTATTTTTCACACAGAGCCTATTAATTTTCACAATGCATGTTTTTTTTAATTCTAATTAATTTCTGTTTTTTAATATTACCTTTCCACATGTAGTCACACAACTTATTTATTTTCACTTATTTATGTATTTATTTATTTATTCACATTATCCCATGTTATTTACACAAGATCCCATGAGTTTACTTACTTCGTGAGTTCACTTGTGTAATTTCAGGGTATAGGCTAATGGTGACCACACATTACTCACAGAATCATATAATATGTATGAATTATGTGATGTGTTAAATGTATGAATCTTTCCACAAGGGATCACAATACTGATAGCTATTACTTTTCTAAATTTCTACATTTTAAAATAATTTAATGTTTACTTTAGAGTTAATTTTTCCCACTCATGTTCATGTATTCATATTCATATATATTAAACTATAAAATCAAACAAACAAAAAGAAACCCCCAGACAAACAAAAAAACTGGAATGCTTCTGAATTCTACACCTGCCACCAGTGCTGGGCTCCAACAACCAGCTCTTTGTGCTTCTCTGTGGTAAAACAAACTCTTCAAGCAAATATTTAAAAATGAATTTATGTGCAAATCTTTTCCGTGAGAAACACCACATCTCATAATCAGATGTGTAAACAATGACACTGTATGTTATTACTATTTGATACCTGAGGATTGTACTGTATTCCAGGTGCAACACATCATTCATGATTGTGTTACTTATAAATTCTCCTTCACTGTAGCTCTAAGAAAAATCAGATTCAGAATCAGAATACTTTATTGATCCCGGAGGAAATTGTGTGCACACAGTTGCTCCATACCAAGTAAAGAAAAGGAT
>JAOUQZ010000010.1:8010424-8030103 GCA_028564935.1 Neosilurus hyrtlii | reverse complement strand
TGAGATGGGCGCCAGCCTCCCCGCGACCCTAATTAGGAATAAGCGGTTCAGAAGATGAATGAATGAATGAATGAAATACCACATTGTTATCTATAATACTATTCGTTAATGTGACGATATTTATGGTAGCATTTTTCTGCATAAGTTTTGTGTAATGTATGAGAAATATTTGGCTTTATTAAACAAAATGGTTTGTCCCAAATTGTCGGCTTCAAGGTTGAGAAAAGATAAGATGGAACCCAACATATCACATGCAATAAACCTTGACAAAACTTTTCTTCACTTCTATCACATTACATAGAAGATAGATTTGCTTGTCTTTGCATCTAAATACAAGGAGGTCCTGGCTTCAAGCCCTGTGCTCAGCGAGGGCAGTTCTGTGTGGCGTTTGCATGTTCTCCCCATGGTTGTGTGGGTTTCCTCTGGGTTTTCTAGTTTTCTCCCACAATCCAAAAGACATGCGCAGCAGGCTGATTAGCTAGGTGTGACTGTGAATGGTTGTGTGCGTTGGCCATGTAATGGTCTGGCTAGTTGTTAAGGGTGTAGTCTGACTTCAACCAGTGTTGGCTGAGAGAAGTTCCAGCCTCCCTGTGAACCTATTAGGATTAAGTGGTTTGACAAATGTGAGTGAGTGCATGCCTTTGCTATATATACACAGAAGGATACACATGATGTCATATAGTTATATACAGTATAACTTATATATAGTACATCTATTGCACCATACTGCTACTTTTGGCCCTGTAAATTTTTTTTTTCTTTTTTGGAGTGAACACCACGTCCATGACTGGATTTAAGAAGCTAAACAAAATTCACAGTATATTGGATCTGTCAGTTGTTTGTTATTAAAGTACACTGTGTACTTCATTTATTGTGTATATAAACTGGCCTCTAGCTCAAGAAATGAAATTCACTTCAAAAACAAACAAACAAATAAATAAATAAATAGAAATTTTAAAAAAGGATTGGTAGCTTTAGCTCTGTGGTTACAATGAATATATAAAACTCATCCCCAGTACACAAGCACAGTATGTTAGCACATAAACCATACAAGGTGTTGGCTATATATAGTAAATTCCAGTTAAGATCTGTGCTCCAGTCCCTGGCTTTCTTACAATACAGTTTTAATTACCTGAATTACCTGTTTACGGTTGATCCATCCATGACTTTAATAAACACCAAACAATTATTTAACTCACTGATATCACCGGAATGGAAACTGTGCAAAGATACACCAAACAGTCACAGAGCAAGGGACTAAATCAGGGAATTGGCTGAGGTCCAGTGCACTGCAAAAGAAGTGTTAGCAGGATACATGTCCAATTCTGGAGTAGGAAGACTCTTTAAATACAAGCTGAAATACATATCACTCACAGGGCGGTGTATATGAAAATTACATACCCAATAAACAACTCACCCAAATTATTACTGTTGTAGAAACAGTCAATATTATTGATAATGAGTAGGAACCTCTGATAACATGACTGGCCAAGTGCATTAGATGTTTTTGATAGTTAACTTACTGTACTGAGTCACCACATAGATCTGATAAACTGTTTTGCCTCCCACTGCTAAAGGAAGCAACCAAGGTCTGAGACTGTGTGTGTTTGTGAACGCAAGACACAACCTTTTTATAGGAAAGAACAGGAACAACCAAATCTAAAGGCAAACTGTCCCATGTTCAGTTTAACTACAACAACATCAACATTTTAAATGTCTATAGCATTTCACACAAAAACACACACACAACTGAAAAGCTCAACATACCAGTTACCTTACTGAGGTATTGCTGCTGTAAAAATAATTCACCTGAGTAAGAATAGCAGTCTATAAATCTATTTACACATCTTCACCTGACACAACCAGTCTGAAATATGCAGATTTAGCACTGTGTAATAGCATGAGTGTTTATTTCTTTATTTTTTTTCATAATTAATTATATTCTGGTGATGTTTTAAAAGTTTAAGCCATGTTCTCTGGAAAAATCCATAGAAGCATTACAAAAAGATACTGTATAAAATAAGTTATATTTCTAGTTGTTTTGGTTAAAAAAAAATTTTAAAAAACAAACCAAAAATCCCATGAGTGGAACATGAAGAAATGTTATACGAGTCAAATTCCTACCTAAGAACAGTCAATCAGCATCACAACACATATGGATATCACACAGGACATACAAGCCATCCAAAATCAAGTTACTTAATTAAGTGCTTCACTCTGTGCTTCTTTTGGGCTGTATGAGAGTTCTGATATGATAAATGTATTTTTAACACCATATGCACTATCCAAGTGACTTGTGAAATTGAACTGCACCTGAACTATCAACAATAAACTCATAGTTGATACATCAGAGCCTTGGGGCAGTGACGGCTCAGAGGTTAAGGCTCTGGATTACGACGGTTCAGGCCCCAGCACCACCAAGCTGCTACTGTTGGGTCCTTAACCCTCCATTGCTCAGTTAAATAAAAAAAATGATGAATTTAAGTCACTCTGTAGAGGATGTCTGGTAAATGTCAAAAGTATTTTATTTTAGTAGCATGCTAGGTTCTTGGCTGGCTGGTTCATGTTGGTTACAGCCCTATATTCGGACAGTCCATTAGTCCGACAGCACAAACTGAACTGAGCAGGGTACCCAACTTATATGAGTAGGGATATCGGACCAATGGGCTTTTGGAACTTAAAGCCTCCCAGCTCATGTTAATTTATGTAGCTTCATAGATTAGCATACAGACTATCCTGATCATTCCCTATAAAACATCTACAAGTAATCTAGTTCACTCAGAAAATTAATGATCGTACCTGTCCATTTTCCACAGATGTGAAATGCTTCCATATCCAGTAGTTTTTTCACATATCATAATGCTTCTTTTGACATACTTAAATCTGAAGATAGCTGATGGGGCAAAGAAGTTCATCTGTCTCCACTGCCTCAGATATTGCTGCATCTGGCATGTTCATTTTCAGTGAGAGATTGCATTACTTTGAGTAACTCTAGAATTGTGTGTGTGTGTGTGTGTGTGTATTAAATTGCACATTGTCTTTTAATCAGTTTGCAGTCTTTCGGAGTCAAAAGCGGATATATTTATAATCTGTAACAAAGATCAGAAAGTCATTAAAGACTTCAGATTTTTTTTCAAGTGAAAGCACAATTATTTATATTGTCTCAAAGTACCATTACTCATCATCATGAACTCAAGTACATTAGAGGAGTATATTAGTTTCCAGACCTGCCTACAGTGCAATAATTATCTAGAGATTTTCAGTTACCCAACTGAGCCTTGAGTCATTAATTCTGTAATTATCATATAAAAGTCATCAGTCGGCTTCACTAGCACAGAGCTCTGTTTGTCTCTGCAATGGCTGCTGATACTGCAGGACATTAAAGAGGGATGTCATGGATGATGAGTGACCACAGGATGTAGGATGTAAAAGGAAAATGGCAAGAACTGAAGAATATCTGGATTTTATATGATTAGTAGATAACAAAACACATGTAGAGATTACTAAAGAGTCATACTTGTACAACAAAACACTCCACTGAACTTCCTCCAAAGGGAACTGCAACATCCATTCATGTGCCAAATCCTACTAGGGTCATGGGGAGGCTGGAGTCTATCTGAGCAGTCTGACCAGCCCGTCAGACCAACACACTGTGCACACACAACCATTTCAACACTCACACCTAGGGGTAATTTGGAGCAGTCAATTGGACAAATGTACATGAGTTCAGATGCAAAACCCAGTAAGCCGACTTGGCTTCTTTTGTTTTAAAACAGTGAAATTTACCTGGAAGAAAGTGTTAAACTCAATTTTTTTTCTCATTTGTTATGGAATGGTTAAGGGGCACTAAAAAGACCAGATAGTTGAAAATAAACCCTCTCCAGGTAAATTTCATTGTTCAAACAAATAAATAAACAACAAACAAACAAATAAATTTAAATTTAAAATAATTTTTTTTATAAAGATTTAAAGTGGACCTTACTGGGTTTTGTATCAGAACTCTTCACATGGTGGACTGCAGGAGAAAACCAGAATACCAAGAGGAAATCCACACAAGCACAGGGAGAACATGCAAACTCCACACCAAAATGCCCTCCCCTCACAGAAGACCTGTGTTCTTTGTGTTTTTTCATTATGAACTTTATTTTTGTTAGTTTTGATTTATTTTAACATTTCATATTATTCTACTTGGAACTCTTTGTACAGTGCTGATTCGAACAGCATGGCTAAAACAAACTCACCACTTCAACTCACATTTAGAATGCATTAGAATAGTTTTGTAATGAAACTAAAGGATACGACAGAGTGATATCCCTAAAGAACATGCACCTGCCCTTTATACTATAAAACTGTAAAATTAAATGTGCCATTTGACTGGTGGAGTGTAACGTGATTAAAACCCTGATGTAGATCTAATGTCCACAGCCCATGACCAAAAAGGTGTTGGTTTCAGTGCGCTTACCAAAACAGCAGCAGCGTTAACCGTGAAGGAATCTTGGCCTCCAGATTAAGCAATTGAGACACATCTTGAAGCATGTCAGAGCACATTCCATTCACACCAGTGGTGAGATGTGGAAGCAGAGCCTCATAGACACTGCATCAGCGCTGAGATTCCTAACATGCTACACTATAGCAGGGACTGTGCTTCATGGAAACCTCAAGCACAGTTTTCCCCTCATGATGGGTGCAGACATTCCTAATTCTGTTCTGTTTCACATCGCAAGATGTTTGAGGGACATAGGAGATACAACAAAGTGGTAAACACATATTCACCCAGTCACAGCAGTGTACACACAGTTGTGCTTGTACCACATTACACAATGTTTAATTGAATACTTGACTATTTTATACAAATCCAAAACAATATTGCATTAAAACCCAAGACAATCCCAATAAGGCCATTGCTAGAATACAGGTAATACTTGGGCAGTGGCTTTAAGATCTTCCCTTCGTCAAGCAAGAATTTCTTAAAAGATTTATGCATGATGTTATGATCACAGAACATGGGAACTCTGGTTGAAGTATCCAGACCAAAGTGCTTCTTGGTTATCAGCACTTAATATTTTCCAAATCTTTTTTTTTAGTGAGGTCAAACATGGTATGATGTGCAAAAAAAAAAAAAAAAGCCATGAGGCCAACATTCACCTTTTCTTTTTCACCCACGATCCTTATCAAACAAATAAAAAAAAAGTTACAAATCCCATCACTGAGACCTGTAGCAAACACTATGCATTGGCAACCTCAAGTCGCATGTTTAAAGCAAGTATAAAAGAATAAACAGTGCTAATTAAAAAAAAAAGAAATAATAATAACAACATTGGCCACATACACTAGTAGACAAGTCAGTAATGAGTGATGTTTGTTCTGGCAAGCTATTATTATTACTCTTATTGTACAGACTGGCATCACACAGCTCTCCCATACATATGATTGCTGTGTTCTGTTACAGTGATCTCAACCTTGAAGCCAAATCCTAGCTGCTCAGATACAGTACTCCATTTCATCCAGCTTCTTGAGACTAGACATGACGGCTTCCTAAAATTAACACTGAATTAACTGTGCTGTAACAGAAAAAAAGGTTTTGTTGGTGCACTGTGTTGGGATGTGGGAAGAAAAAAAAAAAAAAAAAAAAAAAAAAAAAAAAAAAAAAAAAACAACTGAGTGATCTACAGTGTAAAGATTCAAGATTCTGTCTTGTCACCTACCATGGAACAGTGACAAAACATTGAGAATAGAAGATAAATATAAAGGGGTGGGGGGAGGGGGGTGATGACACCATTTTTTTTTTTGCACAAAAATTCAAGTCAAATACATAAAAGCTTACAAAAGAGGCCTTAGATCAAAAAGGGTAAAATGCAGAATTGTTATATGTAGTCACTTGTATATTTTTCTGAATGAGCTACTTTGAACACAGAGATCATCTCTGTGTGAGATGTAAACATACATGATCATGCATTTCCTACATGGTGTTTGGATTTCTATTGCATTGTTTTGAGGGTATATGGCAGGTCCATTATGGGACAATATTACTCCAGGTCCATCTCTTCTTACTGCTGCTTACACTCTGCTGGCTGAGGCGCTTTCTACACACAGACAGAGAAACAGATCCAGAGTACATGTTAAAGCCTTGGTCTCATATAGTGTTATGCTGAAAATGTTATCCCGTGCACCTTCACCAGAATACATACAAGCTAGGGAGTTGCACTGAGAACTGAGAGGGTGGGGCTTCCATTCACAGAAAAATTTGGTCATGTTGAAAAACCTACAGTGGGTCAAGCACTGAACCAATTTAACCATTACGCCCATGAATCTGTGAGGCAAACGCTGCTTACTGGATGGTACCACAGATTTCTGTGGTGTTAAAAATGTACATGAAACAGTAACTGCCATGTACACATCAAATTTACTGCTGGTAGACATGACAGCTGTAATGTATTGTTTCTAAGGCAAGTGCCTATTTCCTCTCTTTGTATTTTTATGTGAGACCACCCCAAAATCCAATGGAATGGTCACGGAATGGCCACAGCTCTTGCGTATCAACCGGCTATGGGAGACCTTAGCAAAAGTCATCATGAACCTGCAGCTAACACCATGGAATGGTCAGAAAGTGATGGAAGCCGTGAAGCATGCGGCAGATGAGATTAAGTGGGATATTAAAAATGATAAAGGATTGGAATAAGTAAATAAGTAGCATGGAGTGAATTATACTCATGTGATGCTTGTTCTGAGGAAGCAAATTTAAAGGTGAGGAAAGAAAGGGGATGAAATCAAGCAGCAGACATCATGCAGAAACTAGCACCCCTTACCTAGGAATGCATGGAAGTATAAATGATTCATGCCTGCAATGAGGACAGAGGGGACGGGGAACAACAGATTACACACCATACATGCGGAATTCAGTGTCAATCAATCCAATTATTAACCGATCAGAAGCAGATTAGCTAAGGCATATTCTGGGCTGCTCAACTGGATTCTCCTACTTTCATAAATCATGAAACAGGAATCATTTTATTTTACATCAAACAAATGGTTATGTCTGCCAGAAAAACAGACATGTAAACAAGTCTGTATACATGTGCTCAATCAGGTCAGGTACTAGTACAGGTATGAAATACTGTAAGATTTGTAATTTACTGTAAGAAAGGAAACCATGACGGTTGATTATTGCTCTATAAACGCATTCCTAAGTGATTTATTCGTCTCGTACCACTGCAACTTGTCAAAGATGGCATACTTAATCCATTTATCATAACATGTTATGATGTTGTGAAATGTCTATGAAACAACCTTGTTCTGATTATTATAATAATTAGATTACTATAATTATAAATGGTCATGCACCCAGTAGCCCCTCTTTTTCCCCCTCCCTTGGCAAAATTAAGTGTATCTTGCAATGTTAGGCAGAAACGCTACTGTAGTGGTAGAACATTTTTTGAAAGGAATGACATGAAATTCCTTCCATGAACGTTAAGCATCCACCTTACAGAAAGATTCAACATGTTAATGATGATGAAATATCAAAACAAGCACATTAACATAAACCTGTAATCTGCCTTGCAGCCAGCACTACACCCACAGCTGCTGTCTACACCTTCTAACCAATCAGATTAGAAAACTGAATAATACTGCAATAACACGGGGTCCTGCAGCACGATCTAGCATTTTTTTCTTTGCTCAAATATCAAAACAATCATTTAAATAGTTATTAAATATTCTTTAAAATCATAGCACTGGCACGTTTCAGTCACAGCAGCATCAAACGCCATCAAGAGGGGTTATTTTGTATCTATGACTTGTGTGTTTGTTAGCAGGATTACACAAAAATTCTTTAACTGTGTAGAAATAGTGCTGGTTTATATGGGGATATCTGGGCTTGGAGAGGGCAGTTAAATACACTTAAAAATGTTTTCAGTACTGCTCTGACTTGAACTTGTTCATACTACCATAGCCTCAAGACAGAAAAATACAGCAAACACACCCAAAGCCAATTTTTCAGTGTTTGCCAGTTTCTGCTTATTAGCCAGGCTACCATATTTAGTTTGTGTTATTAAGTTAAGGTAAATTCTTTCATGCTAGCCATAGCTTAAGAATTTTACTGTGGTAGAGAGAGTTTAGGAGTCTCGGTTACACTCTTATAACTGACGAAGTAGAGCGTTTCAGTTTTTGGTGCTGTGGTTTTTCAACACATGCCAAATAGAGGGATGGGTTGTGTACTGTGCCATTTTTGTCTCTCAGCCTTCATGTTCTTACCAGAAGCATTCTACTATTAAATATGACCTATGCTCTCTGTCATGTTTCTGCTTGTCTCTTTAATTCTCAGTTGAACAGCCCAGATCTATGGTGATCAGTGTGCTTGAGACAGTATCATTCAAAAGCCCATCATTAAATGCCGATGTAGACAGACACCAGGTATTTCTGTAAACACAGATCTGAACACTAACTGTGGTGTCAATGTCGCCTTCTTCCTCCTCTTCACCCTCCTCATCAAGGTCCTGAAAGACACAAATGAAGCTCAACCCAAAAATCACACAGATTATCACTACTGTACTTCACACATGAAGATTTAATGCAGATTTATATAACCAACCTCCTCTTCACCTTCTTCAACATCCTCCTCTTCAAACTGCACCCACACAGATGCGGGTAAAAAAAAAAAAAAGGCAACACACAAGTCAGCAAGTGAACACAAGGCTTTTGTGTTATATTTAACTGCTCCTTAAATATTTGGAAGCTGAATAGGTAGACAGTATTTGTTACTTCAGCTGTCCGTTTACCACAGTGTATTGGATTTAAGAATAAATAATGAATATGGTTTAATTCAATGGTAAATATATCCCAATTGACTAAACAGTGTAGGAATTACATTTACACTACTATTTTCCTCCATTATCCCTCCCATTTTAAGGGATCAGAAGTAATTGGAAAGTTGGAAGCTCAGATGTCCCATGGTCAGCTTTCTGTGCTCTCAACATTAATTCACCTAGAAAATAAACAGCCTTGTGTGGATTTTAATTTTGGCAGTTCCATTTGGAAATTGCTGATAGTTGATCTGGCCACACCTAATGTCTTTTCTATCTCTGTGACTGTGATTGATGATTTTCTTTACTCTCGTTATAAAAGTTCAAAGAAGAGCCTCGGTTAGTGAAGAAAATCATCATTATTAAGCTAAAAAATCCAAGACAAATCAGTCATAGAGACACAAAAGACATTAGGTGTGACCAGATCAACTATCAGGTACATTCTTTAAAAAAAAAAAGAAAGAAAAGCAAGTCTAGGTAAGCTAGAAAACACCAAAGGACCTGAAGACCATAGAAAACAACTGTGGTGGATCACAATTATTTCTTGGTAAATGGAAAAAAAAAAAACTTCACGATAGTTGGCCTATATAGTAGCTATACCAATATCAAAGCAAAAGCCAAAGATGAGGCCTCAACAGAATAAATACTGTAAAGTGAAGTGAAATGCAAACCACAAAAAAAGGAATGCCATAAAGCAGCCTAAATAATCATAAAAAAAATATTAAGCCTTTATTGTACTGTAGCAATGACCCATGGAAAGACAAAGGTCAAGAGCAGAATATGAGAAGGGAAGGAATTGCTCCTGATTCAATGGTATGGGCACACAAGCCTGCCAAAAAAACTGGTCTTGTTTTGATGAGACTGCCCACAAAAGCAGCAAGACGAATAATAAAAAACAAAAGTAGAGTATAGGGCTACAATACCTACTCAGATTCACTTAAATGGCCCAAAACTCATTGTTTGGCACTTTACAGTCCATACAGACAACATGAAACACATTCTGAAAAACAATAACCCAAGAAAGGAGTGAAATGCGGCATGTTAATCAACAGTCCTTAATCAAATTCAAGACATCTGCAGTAAAGAGCCAAGCAAAGCACCACCAGGGAAGAAATCAATATGTCCTTGGGTTCCAGGCAGTTATTGACTGCAAGTGCTTTGCAAACAAGTATTAGAAATGACTTCTTTATTATTCATCCAATTTGCATGTACAGGGGGTCCTCAATTTACGACAGGTTTCTGTTCCTATGTCGCGGTGTAAGTCAGATTTTGGTCCAAGTCAGATCATACCACTCAACTGTGCTAATGCAGTTGCAAAATCATAGGATCTAGGATACAAAAACACATTTCTATGACACATGAAAGCATAACTAACAGAACGAAAAACACATGGAGGACAAATATAAAATAAAATTATACAAACAAAAAAATCCTTATTTTTGCTCCCGAGTTTGACTGGTACACTGGAAGGGGTGTTGCAATGGAAGGAGAGGCAGGCTTATTATACACAAATAAGGTATTCTTCCGCCGCACAAACAAACTAATTTCGTATTTAGAGATTCGTATTCATGAAAGATCGAAAGTCCAAGCATCAATTCTTAATGAGGCACAAGCGTTGTAACCTCAAAATGTTGCACGTCGGGTCCGTCATAAGTCGAGGACCCTCTGTATATGCTTAATTAATTGTAAATGTAAATTATGCAAAGCTCAAAGTCTGGACTAATTTTCATTATTTCATCAAAACTCCAATAGACTGTGGTTGGACCTGAAATTTATGATGACATTTGCTAATTATCATCATCACTTTCAAAGGTGAGCCTGTGAGGAAGGATGTGAACAAAAATAATGAAATGGGGGCACTAGATGATTAAAGAGTGATGACATACACTTTCATCATCTTCCAAAGCCTCTCCTGTGAAATACAACACTGCTCTGGGGATGATTCGCTCTCTGAAAAAATGGCCAATCTCGAAATCTGTGGCAAGAGTGAAGTCCAGGTCCTCGTCCTGAAACACGCACACACAATAATTATTTCGCAAAATAAATAAATAAAAACACAGAATTTCAGCATCATTGCAGTTTAGATAAATGATTATTAAATACGACTAAATGTTTCACTTCAAGTAAGGGCATAAAATTTCATATTAAATGGGTCTTATGTGGGGAGTCTAATTTAAAAGGCGCACTTATTATTTACTTACTACATGAAGTACTGACAGGAAAACTTCAGTGACGCACAACACATATTTAGATTTGTTGGAAACCAAGATGTGCACAAGCGGCGACAGCCTGGATTAGTATGTCGGATGAAACGACGCAAATAAAGTGTCTTTTGCGGTAATGATTGCACAAAGCTTGGTTACTCTGCTGAACTAATCTCCAGAATGTTTACAAACAGTGGAGGATAAACACTTAAACAGGAGAACTTTAGGGCCAACTCACCATTCCATCTGGAGATGCTGGAAGGAACAAGAAAGGGGAAAAATATATTAACTCCAAATTTTTTTTTTAAGTAATTTAGAAATAATTACAAGAATAAAGGCAAGATTAGCTAAAATATCACAAAAGTATTCACAATTTTTCATCTCCACTCCTCGAGCTGCCTTTAAGCTCAGACCATGACATCATTCAGTCTGTTAGTTTCTGCTGTCACTATTCATGCTCCACCATCACTTAAGGGCAATTACCACACCTATGAAGAATTCTAACGAAATCACCCTCCCCCACCAACAGTCACTCAGTCGAATGACACACACACACACACTTCCTGCGGCTTTCGTCAGAAGTGTCAAGAACCTTTTTTTTACAGGTATGACTGCATTCCATCACTAATAATGGGACTTGGGGAAGTGAAAATACGTGTTCTTATTCGCTAATTATATCAGGTTAGGATATTATCTACAGGTAATGAATGAGTACACTAGTTCAGTAATAGTTTCAAAAGGAAAAGAAAACGTATCAGATGACTGCACACCTGTCCCTGTTCTCCAGTGAAAGCTCAGCAAATGAATTATTAATCATCTCTCCACTCAGTACAAGCAAATTCCATCTGATTTTTTTTTGGCCTTACATAACTCTGGGAAGTTCCCTCTTTATATATTGGACATGATATACGTAGGGCGAAACGAAGGTGAAGTGGTTACCACATGCACCTCACTGCAAGAATGGCCTGGGTTCGAGTCCTGGGTTCAGCATGGGCATTTATATGTGGAGTTTGCATGTTCTCAATGTGCTTACGTGGGTTTCCTCTGGGTACTCTGGTTTCCTCCCACAGTCCAAAGACACGCACATTAGGTTATTCCAAAAGTGTGAGTGTGAATGGTTGTGTGTGTTGGCCCTGTGATGGTCTGGCAAGCTGTTCCCTGCCTTTACTCAGTGCCAGCTGAGAGGGTCTCAGTCTCCCAGTGACCTTAATAAAATAAGCTGTTCAGCAAATGATGATCATGTGTCTGTATTTTGTCCCATTTTTTATTACATTAATTGTTTATTAAACTAATACGCTTAATGATTTTAAAATGACCGCACCCATCACCCATAACATTACCACCACCTCACTGGCGGTGCAATGCATTATGTATCCTGACATTTTCCTCTCATTGCCAACAGCAAGTTTGTGCTACAGTAGCTCGTCTCTAGGATCAGACAAACTAGCGCATCCATCACATGACTGGCAGACCACAAGGACCTTCCTTGGACCACCTTTGGAAAATGCTTGCAAGTGCATACCAGAAACACCCAACAAGACCTGCCATTTTTGATGAACAGATCCAGATCTGCCATGCTTGCTGAAACTGTTAATGCTGGCTATGACAGAAAGACATCAAAACACAATACATTACTTCTTACTGTGTATCCAAACACAGACCAGTCAGGTGGTAAATGTTACAGCGGAATGGTGTATATACATAGACATTCATATACACACACATTATATGCAGTGTGTCCACAAATAAATGTCCCATGAAGCACAATCACACTGCGGGGGAAAAAAAAAAAAAAAAAAAACACCATAATTTAAAAGATACAAAATGTCAAAAGTTCAAGATGCCAGAAGCAAACATCACATTTTCCATGACTGGCAACAAGCCATTTAGGACTAAAATGCACTGATTTTTAAGACTAAAGTATAGCTTATGATATTATTTACTGTAACAAAGAAGCATTCTTGCTTGTCTGTTTACAGACTCTGAATAACTTGCACACAGCTGTTCATTTCAAAGTCATTTTCAAAAAAAAAAACCAAAAAAAAAAAAAAAATAATAATAATAATCCCCCACAAAGCTCCAACACATAACAGAATCCATTACATGCTGAAGGGGGAAAATGTGGCAAAACTTGGGTTTCATTTTTCACTATAATTAGAAGGAACACCCAACACCACCCAGACCCAGACCCCCCCTCGCCCCACAATGATTTGAGTGTGGTGTTCGAGGACACCCAGGGGTCTGTGAAGCACAACTAGGGTTCCAATAATTTTTTCAAAAATTTGTACAACTGTAGAAACCATCATAGTTGTTTCCTGTTTGAGTTAATTCAATCCAAAAGGCAATCATTCAAAAACAGTTACACCTGTAAATCATGCCCAGTTAGATTAAATGTTTTATTCAGTGGAAGCTCAAGAGGGTGCATAATGTTATATTTGTAATGCTGGAAAAGAAAACCCTTCATCTAATGATACAGCTAAAACAATCTCAGATGGATGTCTGCTGCCACCTGCTGTACATCAGTCACTAGTACAATGAAGGTGTCTAATATAGAAAGGTGTAACAATATATATGATTCACAAAAACAGTCTGAACATACACACCCACACACACAAAACAAGCACTTCCTGGCACACACACAAAAAAAAAATAAATAAAATAAAAAAAACTTACCTTTTACAGGGTTAAAAAAATTAAAGAAGGAATCCTGCGGCACTTCCTTGGTTATGGTCCTCACCACTCCTCTACCTTTGTGCTTTTGCTTTTTCTTAATTGTTTTCACAGTCACATCTTTGCCTTTCTGCCAGTCTATCTTGCAGCTAGTTAAAAAGCAAGCAAAACTTTTGTCACACTGACAGTATTCAGCTTGAAAACATATACACACGGTTAAGTCCACAAGTTTTCTTAAGTTTGTCTCAGAGCCACAATGGATTTGAAATGACGCATTCAATAACTGAAGTGGAGACTCAGCTCTCCTGCTGTCTCTCTAATGCCTCTAATTGAGACTTTCAACAAAAAAGCCATGTTTATACACACCCTATCTGTCTTCAGAGGCTCAAAAATAAAGGGACAATTTAATTATTATAATTATCCTCTTTAATACTTGGATGCACATCCTTTGCAGTCAATGGCTGCCTGAAGTCTGGAACACCAGGGATGTCACAAACTGCAGAGTTTCCTCCCTTGAGGTACTTTACTGTAGCTGCCTTCAGTTTCTGATTGTTTGTCTCTTTTTGCCTTCTGTTTTATGTTCAGTAAATGAAAAGCTTACTCCCTCTGGCATTTAACATTGGACTTTTTTTAACTTAAAAGTCTTGGGTTGCTTTCTCTGTATGTTTTGGATTATTATCCTTTTGTACACCGAAGTGCCTTTGTATCAATTAGTATTTGACTGAATATGAGCAAAAAGTTTAGCACTGAACACTTCAGTCTTCTTTTAGCAGAAAATTATTAAACACTATTGATCAAGTTCTATTGGCAGCCATACATGCCCATGTCCACCATGTTTGACAGATGTGGTATGCTTCAGATCATGAGCACTTCATTTCCTTCATACTTTCCCCATCATTCTGGTAAATGTTAATCTTGGTTTTATCTGTCCACTGTCTTGACTGCTTAAATTAAAATCCATTGTGGTGGCATACAGACAAAAATTGTGACATCGTCGAAAAACCAATGGCCTATACTATATATATAACTATATATAAATAAAATGGAGAACATCAAAACCAGCATCTATTCATTCCTTTCTTGCATATTTCAGCCTGAAAGTATTGTCTATGATATTTTCTCACCCCTCACAGTCCACTATCTCAGGCCCCTCGAACGAGAACGGGTCTGCTGAATCTGGCTCGGATTTCATCTTGTATGATTTAGTGAGGATGGTATTGCTGAAGTAGCTGTTGGGCTCAAAATGGAACTCCAAAGTAAAACTCTGGTTTAGGACAGAGAATAAACAGATCAGAAACAGTGTTTCATTTTTACAACATGAATTCTGATGAAAAAATGTTACAGGAGCTTTCAGTACAGACCATTGGCTCTCCTGGTGCAGAGAATTTCACTGTGATGTCCTGCAGGTGTTTCAGGATGGGCTCATCATGTTCCTAAAGCAGTAAAAATGGAAAAATGTCTTGGTCAGGGTTATAATGATTAAATGAAATCATGACTGTGATACAGGAACACACCAATTTATCATAAGACACCACGAATACACACACTTAGTACCAAATGCATGTTTTATGGCAATGACAGGAAACCTGCATTGAGAACACAGACAAACTACAAAGCTCAACAGATAACAACCCAAGCTGACCGAAACAAGGACCCGAAAGTGAAACTACCCTCTGCACCTGCATGATTAGTTAATGCATCCTGTAAACCATATGGGTCAAAGATCCAAAAAAAAAAAAAAAAAAGATATTAAATGCTGATATAAATAAAAGCTGTTTTCATACTGTTGACACCAGAAACATGTTTGTTTGTGGTGTATATTAGGTATATTTTCCAAACCTAGCTTTTAAAAGATAAGTGTGAGCACACAATTAGCACGTCGGGCCAATAACTTCACTGATCTTCTGTTCTATAAAACTGGCTAAAGACTGTTTATTAACTAGGTCAGAACTTCCCCTTTAAAAAGACTTTTCCTGTTACAACCACATCTACATAGTTTCTAAACCCAAGTGAGAAGCTATTGTGCTGTGTTTTCTAATTAATCCACTATGAAAAGGCCAGAGTTTGTCATGCTGTTTACTCATCAACAAATAAACATGTATGCACACAAACACGTTCCCATTTTGCCCAGTTTCATGTTGTAAACATAAGGTGTGGACATATTTTCCCCTACAAAGCACAATGTGTGTTTAAATATAGATGTGTAGAATAGATGTGTCTTATGTAGAACTTTAATTGATGAAGACAATGGGGACATCTAGCGGCAGTAGGTGGAATTGTGTGGCATGTTTAATGTCGCACATGGCAGTTTTTCAATTATTACTAGCAGCAGTACCTGCTTTGCTGGGTTAAAAAAAAGTAAGAAAGAATAAACTATCGGAAAGCGTATTGCAATCCACTTAAATTATTCATCACTGAACACTTTAGGCAGGTTCGAGCAGTGGGTGCAATCAGGAGGGTGGCAAGCAAAGAACAATAAGTATTAAATAATATATAATATGATTATAGCAAATATACAATATAGCAAAACAGCCTGTGTACTGAGCTCGAGCACATGGGGTGTTTACAGCAAATTAGCTGTTAAGGACATTTACAGCACACAATGCCCCCACTGCTCGAGCCTACCCAAAGTGTTCAATGATGTATATTTAAGCAGAATGCTAGAAGACTTCCAGTAACTTATTCTTATTTTTTACCCAGCATGTCCACTGTTTCAACATGTGTGTTTATGTGGGTGGACAGAATAAGAAATTGTACCTGAAGCATTTCACCCAGCATGTCCACATGTTTAAAGATGGTAAGCCAGAACTCTGGGATGCCTTTAGGGTCTTCAGCAGTGGCGGAATCCTCCTTCTTCTCTTCCAGAGCAGCCTTCTTCTTCATAGCCTCCTGCCGGAAAAAAATAATACACCAGCAATCCTTTTAATAAGTCACAACAGCTAAAGAATTTCAGTTTCAGAGTTTGAGCTAGATTGTGAGATAGACCCAAAGTGCTACTGGATGCTCATGAATGATTACTTCTCTGCACTTCATATTGCAGGCACATTACTACTCCGATAACTTCCTATCCTAAGCAAAAATAGGTAGGTATGCCCTCTCAAAGGCAAAAGTAACCCTATCACACTGGACACACTTATTTTTAGCAATCATGTTTATTCAATTATTAAGACAATACATTTTCTAAGTTTTAATCCTGTTTCTGTGTTGACTGTTCATTTATCAGTTCAGTTATGTTTGTTATGTTAGGCCAAATACACAACCCAAAAAAAAATCTCTTCCTGATAAACAATTTCAAATGTCTGACTTATCATGCACTCAGGGGTGTATAATCATTCTGCATGTGCATCAATACACTTTCTCAAATGTTATTTTGAACCCCCCACCCCCGCCAATAACTATAAATTCTGCCTGTTACCGACTGGTGCACGGAAGCTTCCATCTAGCATAGTAGTCATGGGAGGTCAAAGTCAACTGTGCAAACTACCTCCCAAACCTTGGCTAAAAAGAAACACTATTGGTTGCTGTAAACGCCAATATATAGCCACAAAAAAGTCCCTCCCTAGAAATCTGCTTTTATCAGAAATACATAATTTTGGAGTCAAATTGCCCTCTGACATCCATTTCACTAGAAATTTAAAAAGACATCATTTCTGTTCTGCTGATAGTAATTATGCTTGCTGACCACATCACTGTTTATTTAAAAAAAAAGTGCATCTCTCATCTAGAGCTGGGCAAAATTACCAAGCAGGGGTACCCGATCCTGCTCCTGGAGATCTATCTTCCTGAATACTTTATCTCCAACCCTAATGTGGCCCATGTGACAGATCTAGTCAGGTCTTAAGTCTTCATTTCAAAGCCTTAATTAGACGATTGGATGGTCAGGTGGGCATGATTAGGGTTGGAGCAAACTTCTTCAGGAATGTAGATCACCAGGAGCAGGATTGGGCATCCCTGACCTAAAGTTTACACCAATCAGCCATAACAATATGTATTTGTACCTGCTTCAGTTTCTGCTCCTCCATCTCCCACTATTGCTAAGATAAGACTGTAGCATAACAGGCCTATAATGTATTACAACAGTTTACGCCTCACGTTACATTAAATACAGACTCTACAAAGACGTGTTCAAGGGGTAAAAGCACTGTGGCTAACTGCTCATTTCTCAGGATAGTGATATGATATTCAGGCGGATATCTATGAAGGGTCATACCATAATGGAAATGAGCTGACATAACACCCAGCCTGACACTCATCTTGTATATATTACACTCACCTAGCCATTGTTGAGTCACTAGCAATTCATTATTCAGCATATTCAATCATTTTTTTGAACTGCTTAATCCTAAATAGGGTTGCGGGGAGGCCGGCCCCCATCCCAGCCAACTATAGGCAAGGGCAGAGTACACCCTGGAAAGCTCGCCAGGCCATTGCAGCGATATTCAGTAAATAAGTTTCATTAATACATTTTTTTCCTGTATACATTTCTCCCTCTCCTCCTGTAAACAAATACAAATTTCCACATCCATCAGCTATAGGGAATTATTTCCTATATGTGCCTCATGTCCGTCAGCTGTCAACGTTGCAGTGTAATTAAGCACAACTCTGCACAGAAGACGCAACGAGCAGCTAGTTTGGTGTGTCAAGAGGTGTAGATCTGTTATGCCAAAATGCTAATTTTACCCAAATCCCAGCAGATACTCACAGAGAGCTCCTCCTCCTCGCCTTCGCTGTGCCATTCGCATTCCTCGTCTGTGGGCTCCACTGCTCCAGACACCACTTCCCGCCTCTGAACAACACACACTAGTTTAGTTCACACACTTGCAGAAAGCAGGTTTCTGGAACTCCACATTTTACTTACTGTGAGATATTAGTGGAACAGAGTTACATGATTAAAGTCAGCAGAGCTTAGTAGCCAAAAAAATAGACATCATGTGACTGAATCTTGTATGCACGAAATAAGACTTTGTGGGTAAAATAAATGAAATGTAGACAGTTATAGAATGAAAAAGCATTGAAGATGATCTGTATAGTTTTTCAACAGAGTTAATGCAGTGATGGATGGGATTTTCCCGGATTGTGAGATGCAAGGAAATGCACTCGTCAGAGGAGAATATTTGAACAGATGTGATGTTGCATCCTGGGACATGCAGTCTTCATGCCACTTACCCATCCACTGATCTAAAAATCACTGGATATCAGACCGGGCTGCTGAGGATGAAGTCACCAGATATGCTCGTGCAGCCATAATGCTGGATCCAAAACATTCCCTGCTGTAGTCCTAAAACCCTGATTTTAATTGAAGCATCTCCCGTTTACTTTTAAACCTCTTCAGTTTTTTTTTTTTTTTTTTTTTTTTTTTTTTTAATTGTTTTATAGTCTACTATTACTTTTTAATTATGCTTCGTGTTCGGCGTTAAACTGTAGAAACAGAAAGATATCAGGATGTGGAAAATCATTCCATGTGTAAATAGCGTTATAAGTATCTTTGTAGAATTTATACCCACGGGTACTTGTACGGGTACATAAACGGGCATGTTTATGATTTTGTAAGTGTGTTAATATAAAAAGTTTAGTTTGTGATTAACATGCATATGACATTTAGATATATTATTTTAACCTATCTGGATATTGAAACAAATGTACATGCATCGTATACAGTATGTGCAATTAAGTGTAAAAATACTACATGTAGTAAATTCTACATCAGATACTGTAAGTTTATACATATACAGACAGTAATTATGTACTTTCTTACTAAATTACATTCCTAAATTATCTGTAGACCTATTATATAGAGAGAATGTATCTACATGTATTTTATTTGTAATCTGAATGGCCTATTATATAGACACTGTGTGTGTGTATATATATATATATATATATATATATATATATATATATATATATATATATATATATAGATATATATATATATATATTTATATATATATATATATATATATATATATATATATATATATATATATATACACATACATACACACAC
>JAOUQZ010000010.1:7975662-7987631 GCA_028564935.1 Neosilurus hyrtlii | reverse complement strand
CACACACACACACACACACACACACACACACACACACACACACACACACACACACACACACACACACACACTCAGCATATCGAGTATCTTTAGTGCCCAGACAGGAGATCTTTGTAGTTCGAGAGTGAGGAATGTAGGTGTGGAGTAGGTTTGCCGCTAATATTAGGTGACTATACATATTTTTTAAAGGAAGTAAATAAAAGTGCTACATGTGCTGCAAGTGCATTGATCTGCCATTACACCCCTACATAACTCTTCTCTCTTTCTCTTTCTATCTTGCTCTATTTTGTTTTCCCTACCCTCTCTCTTTCATATTCCCTCCATATACCATAATACTATCTTTCACCCATCTCAGTCTATTTCTTCTCTCATATCCTCTTTCTCTTTCTTGTCCTTGCTCACCCCCAGCCTCTGTCTACATACATCAATTTCTCTTCACTAACCTTAACTGTGCATGATTATTAAAGAACGCCTCTTAAACAGTGCTGTTTTGTTCCTTGCTCTTGCACACGGCTGTGTTAAACGTGTACAGGTTTACTTGCTGGAGAACAGAGTGCCATTGTGCTCAGCACAGTGGGAGCGGATGTTTAACACATCCCGCATCCCAGGCCTGGAGACAGGTAAGAGATAGGGCTATCTTCAGTTACCGACACTTAAAGGACCCTGTAACAAACTGACCAATAACATGCCACCTCTTGTCACTAGCAGTCAGCGCATTTTTTTTTAATTTGGCAGTTGTTTCAGTAGATCTAAGATATATGCACTGTTTTATTTGGCTCTATAGTCGAACAAAAAACACCATTTAAAATAGATGCATAGTCTAATCTAATCGAAAATCCTAATGTTTTCCTCACGTTCTGTAAGTGTCATGCTGGTGACTTGAGGCTGCATCTCCATAATACGGAATGTGCTTCTCATTTCCTCTTACATGAATTTCACACTTTCATCATCCCCCATTTCTTTATTACGCATCTCTCCCATTGTCTTTATGTCGACCTGGAGCTTTGGTGGTCTTTGGGTTTTCCTCTGTGTCATATGTTATTGTTTCACTCTCTCTCTTGCTTTACAGCTCATGGCTCAAAACACTATTCCCATGTGCTCATCCCAGTATGAGCGTATGTTCAACACCGCTCGAGTCCCAGGGGTAGAAGAAGGTAGAACTCTTTTCTGTCCTTTGCTTGTGCATCTTAAGCTTCACTTAAGCTAATCTAATCTGCTGTTTCAGTAAATAGTGCATGTGACTTTAAATCATAATGCTTGTACCTGCATGGCTCTAATAATGCGGTTGGTTGGGAGGGGGTTTATTTCAACAATTGCCATCCTGGGTGGTTTTTCTGCCCCAGAAATGTGTATCATGTTGAGGGAAAGTAAATTATGCATTGCAAGGTAAGAATTTAGGTCATTTTTACTCATTTACTTTTTTTTGTGCTTTGATTGGGCATGAATAAGCTTAAACTAATACTTGCATGAAATATATGCTCTAAAATTAATTATGAAACAATTGAAACAATGAAATTAAACAATTGCTATTAATTAGATGTTTGCATGAATTTGGATGGCACATAATAATAATAAAAAATGTGTCTTCGAGACAGTAACCAGTTCAATGTATTATTTTATAATGTATATATGTATTGCAGTCTGGGTTAAACTGTAGGCTAATTCAAGCAAATGACCAAAAATATTTTGGTCACAATTTTTCTGTGGCATTGTGGCATGATGTAATAAAGAGAAGCAAGAAAGAAGGTCTTTGGTTTGAGCCTCATGCCTGGCGAAGGTGTTTCTGTATGGAGTTTGCATGTTGTCCCTGTTCTTATATGGGTTTCCTCTGGGTACTCCAGTTTCCTCCCACAGTCCAAAGACATCCACATTGAGCTAATCAGATGTTCCAGATTGCCCTTAGGTGTGACTGTGAGCGTGATGGTCTGGTGAACTGGTCAGGGTGTACCCCGCCTTCACCCGGAGTAAGCTGGAATGGGCTCCCCATGATCTTTATGAAGGATAAAGCAGATAAGAAAATGACATGACAATTTTTCTGGCAATATATAACAATTATGCTCTGAAGGCAGGGTGGATCTCCCTGACTGTCAAATCAGCAATATGCAATAATCCTGAGATGCATAATTGTTTTAGCATATACTACATGGGAACAGAAGTTAAAAAACAAAACAAAAAAAAACCCTGCACACGTAAATATGATTTTATTGTTTATTACTTGCATTCTTTTAATCATGATAGACACAGTTGAGCTCTAAATGCACATGGAATCAGTTGTCTCTTTAGCTCTCTTGATGGTGTCCCTGATTTTTCCATGATTTTTTACCCCTTAATTTAACCGTTGCCAATTCCTACCCATCAAGTATTGTTTTGTTTTTGGAGCGCCAGCAACTGAAATATGTTGGCTATCCATAAAAATATTTCCAAAACCAAAAAGACATTTGACGTACGGTAAACACCAGCACATAATGAAAGTGCTTATAAAACCAATAGAGGCTATTTTTGGTAGTGGTTTTTGTGGTGGTTTGGGAATGCATAGTGTGCATATCCACATTCGAGTGAATGAATATTCTAACATAGAAGTAATACAATTACAAAGCATCATCGATGTGTTAATGTTCACGTTCATTCATAAACTATGCCAATTACAATATGGTCCTTATAAACCAATAATGCTAAGAAGTTTCACCAATTCTTGTGGTATTGAGCTGAAGTGGTTGGGCACAACTATGTCATCTGGTAGTTAAGAAGCGATATTAAATTTGACTTTGGATTCACTCTACTCTGATAATTATACATTTCTCCATACCACATGTAGATATCATCCAGCACATGACCGAGAGCAAGCACATTGTGGTTTTCCACAAGGGCCGCTTTTACAAGGTGTGGATGTTTTATGATGGCCGCTTGCTGTTGCCCAGAGAGATCGAACAACAGATGGAGAGGATTCTAGCAGATACATCAGAGCCTCAGGAAGGAGAGGAAACACTGGCCGCACTTACTGCAGGAGACAGGTGAGACAGGGATGCACAGTGAGGGCTAAAAAGGTTATCAGTATTGTTTTGCTTAGTATGAAATTATTGTATGTTTTTTCAGCCAGTTTTGTGACAGAATAGAGTAACTGCACCTTTACACTTTACACCAACAGCAAAGAGACTTTTCATTTTATTGGCTGGAGAAACATATTTTTTTGAGTAAGAACTTTGAAAGGTCAATGAACGTGTGTGTTCGCTCCACCAGTCAGCATGTTTAAAATTAATCATGAAATCAGTAATGCAATACATTCACAATTATAATAAAAAATAAAATAAAAAGCAGTAATTTATTGTGTAGCCCTGGATAGGAGCACTGGAGGTACATTCAAGTCCTTGAGTGAAAGTTTGTGTGTAACGTTGGTGTATTTGATTTGTGCTTACTTACTTGTTGACTGCCTAGTGTAAAGCCAAACATACAGACAAGAACTGAAAAATTCTCAGTCTTCAGGGTTACCCTCTATGCATTTTTATTATCAATATAAATGGCTTACTTCCTTTTTGCATGTTCCTCTTTCTCTTCTCAGAGTACCATGGGCAAAGGCCCGTACTGAGTTTTTCAGCAGGGGGAAGAACAAGCAGTCTCTGGACGCGGTAGAAAAGGCTGCTTTCTTTGTCACTCTGGACGACACAGAGCAGCGTTATGAGCCTGATAACCCTGTGCAGTCCCTGGACAGCTATGCCAAATCTCTGCTTCATGGAAAATGCTATGACAGGTCGGGATATCATTACATTCTCATCAATTCTAATTCAAGGATTTTAAACTGTCCAATTGATTTTTTTTGTCCTAATGTTAAAGACTCCAGGTTTAAATAGAGTGTATTACAGTTAAAATGCAAAATATGTTTTTTTTCTTCTCTAGATGGTTTGACAAGTCCTTCAACCTGATTGTGTTTAAGAATGGTACAATGGGTCTGAATGCTGAGCATAGCTGGGCTGATGCCCCCATTGTGGGCCACCTGTGGGAGGTGAATATTTCAGAATTACACATACATGGATTGTATTTGTTATCACACGGATGGACAAATCATAATATTATTAGCTAGCTTGCTGAGAAACTGGAAGCAGCAGTATCCATCCATGGTACTGATTGGTCAACCCATGTTATCAATATTTTTACAAATGAAAGTGATTCCTGACCGATTATTAATTGTGTGTGTGTGGTGCAGCATGTGTTGTCTATGGAGCCTATAATCCTGGGCTATACTGATGATGGCCATTGTCGGGGCAAACGACATCCCAGTCTGCCTGGACCCCTGCGCTTGCAGTGGGATATTTCAGAGGAGGTATTCAGCCACTCACTTCTCAGCACCCATGTCTGTTTGTTTTTATTTAGACTCTGCCATGGTTAATTTTGTGCTAAGCATTCTCATCTTTAAGTCATTTTACTTCTAATAATCAGACATTATCGTGCTTATTAGCAGTTTATGTCTTGCTCAAGTACAGGGTCTTGTTGTTCCTTCAGGTATTTACGTTCCTTTTCTCTTTCCTCCTAGTGTCAGTCTGTGATCAGCAGTTCTCTGACACGGGCTAAAGCCTTAGCAGATGATGTAGACATGCACATCTTCCCTTTTAGCATGTTTGGCAAAGGCTTAATCAAGAAGTGCAAGACCAGCCCCGATGCCTTTATTCAGATTGCACTCCAGCTTGCTCACTTCAGGGTGAGTACACTTATAATTAAAACCATCATACCACATGCAGTTCAGATTCTAGCCTGGAGGTGTTTGTGACATGACCATTTCTTCTTACCTCAGGATAAGAACAAATTCTGCTTGACATATGAAGCTTCCATGACGCGGCTGTTCCGTGAAGGCCGGACTGAAACTGTTCGCTCCTGCACTATGGAGACTTGCGCATTTGTTCATGCCATGGTTGACGAAAAACAGACGGTGAGGCATAATGTTCATCTTTTTACTGGTATTTGTTTTCGAAGGCTGGAATTGACTTTGTGACGTTGCACCAGTACACATGTTCTGCATACCAATCTTTTAAATATTTTAAAATGCCGTGTAAAAAAAAAAGTGGCAGCCTTAAATCCAAAATGTTGTATGTGCACACAGATGATTTGTGCACAAGCAAAGTCTTTTACATTTTTATACACCAGTGAGCCATAACATTAAAACTACCTGACTGGTCTGCAGCTAGGCAGCCCCAAACAGCAATGCACTGTGTTCTGACACCTTTTTACCCCTCAGCCAGTTATGGCTGGAGGGGTATTGTCGTTAGCTTGGTGACCTGGGTAGCGGCATGACAATAACTTTGTCCCAGCCATTGCTCAGCTCATGCACAGTCCAGATTTTTTGCATAGGCACCCCTATGACTTGAACCTGTGCGTGGGATAGGTAATATTGTAATATTGTATATGTGACCTTTGACCTTGGCACAGTGACCTTGAACATATAAAGATTGTCCAGGCCATTGCTCGGCTCATATGTATGATAGATTTCTTAACTTTTGCATAGGCACTCCCTATGACCTAAACTTGTGCATGGGGTAGCTAATTTGCATATGTGACCTTTTACCTTGGCACAGTGACCTTGAACATTTAAAGTTTGTCCAGGCCATTGCTCGGCTCACATGCATAATAGCTTTCTGAACTTTTGCATAAGCACTCCCTATGACCTAAATCTGTGTGTGGGATAGCTAATTTGCATATGTGACCTTTGACCTTGGCACAGTGACCTTGAACATATAAAGATTGTCTGGGCCATTGCTCGGTTCATATGCATGATAGCTTTTTGAACTTTTGCATAGGCACTCCCTATGACCTAAACCTGTGCATGGCGTAGCTAATTTGCTTATGTGACCTTTGACCTTGGCAGAGTGACCTTGAACATATAAAGTTTGTCCGGGCCATTGCTCGGCTCATATGCATGATAGTTTTTTGAACTTTCGCATAGGCATTCCCTATGACCTAAACCTGTGTGGCTAATAAAATGTTGATTGTCCAAAACTGTTCGTATGGGGGATGGCTGGCGCCACTGTAACCAGATAATCTATAGTACTCAATTCATCTGCCACTGCACATAATGTTTTTAATGTTATGACAGATTCTTTAAGATACAGTTATAATCCAGTACTTTATAACCTTTGTATAGCATTTATTTTAGCCATCCACTATTACCTTGTAGTCACTGAAGACTGACACTGATACTCTGTAATCTTCTAAAAACATGTCAATTTTCATTTCTCATTCTTTATTCAGAAAGAGGAGAAATTGCAACTTTTGAAATTAGCAGCAGAAAAACACCAGGAGCTCTATAGAATGGCCATGACTGGCAAAGGAATTGATCGCCATCTTTTCTGCCTCTATGTCGTCTCCAAGTACCTGGGAGTTGACTCGCCTTTCCTTAAAGAGGTAAGATTCCACATGACCATAAACCTTCTATTAACGGTCAATTTAGACTGCCTAGCAGTAGACAGCATACTCTCTCCATGTATAAGGTTTGAAATAGTCCTTGTCCTTCGTATGTGTGTAGGTTCTGTCTGATCCCTGGAGACTGTCTACCAGTCAGACTCCTTTGCAGCAGGTGGATCTGTTTGATCTAAAGAAACACCCAGAGTATGTCACCAGTGGAGGTGGCTTTGGACCAGTAAGTCCACATGCACCAAGTAATAACTGAGTACTTAGGATTTATGTCCTGCTTCCAAAACAATACATGAACCAAGATCAACCAAGACATAAAGCAGAGGTGCCAGCATTTATAAGTTAGCTGAAGGTAAAGTCTGGGCTTTTTAAATTCGAGCCTATTGGTTCAACAGGCCATCCCATTTAACACTGGTATTATGTAATTCTTGCTAAACCAGTAATTGCTGAAAGTAAATGTCTAATCATCCAAGGATTGGTCATTCCATGTTGGTCAGAGTTGTTTTAGAGATGGTTTTCTGATCATAGGTGGCAGATGACGGTTATGGTGTGTCATATATCATTCTTGGAGAAGACCTCATCAACTTCCACATATCCAGCAAGCATTCCAGTCCAGAGACCGTTAGTATCACGCTTTCTACTGTCATCAAAATAAATGCACATTGAATTTGCACTGTTCCCTGACTGTCTGTCTTTATAGGACTCGCACCGCTTTGGCAGCCACATTAAGCAGGCCATGCTTGACATTATTGATCTCTTCGAGTTCAACAAGAAGATTGTCAACTGAATGATACTTCCTTCTCCAGGCATAAAAGGGGTTTCATTTCAGTGAAATGCTCTGTGTTAGAAGCTTGTTAATGTATTTCTGATTTGTAATTTATGATCAAAGAAGAGAAGGGAATATTAAGTATCATAAATAATACATGGGATAGGAGATTATTTATTCATATTATTGTATGGGTATTATTCATATTTTATCGTTGTATTCAGGTTTTAAGTGTGTAAATTAAAAGGAACTATTTAGTGGGCCTTTTATAATAGTTTTTCAACCTACATTTATCTTCTCGTGCCTTGTCAATGCAAAGCAACTTCAATGCAATGCTTTAAGTGGGTTTTTACTCTGCTGAAGCTGTGGGACATAATAGCTGTGGTGCAGCAAAGCCACTAGAGGGAGGCCTTGGAGAACTTACACAGCATTTACATGAAGGAATTATTTTAAAGATGTCACTGGCATCAGATTTCTTATAAAAGTACTTTCCCCCCTCCATTTACAGATATTAATGGTTTAACTCATTTTTGTATACATTTTAATTGTCTTGGATTTTTTTCCATGGCAATTTATATTGCAGATAAGTATCGATTAAGTGTCCATTGAAACAGTTTCTATATAACTCATAGGCACAAAAGTGTTTCTTATAGCTTACCTTTACACTGTGTAGCAGCACTGTATAGTATATCTTGAGGTTTCTGCAGCTCTTTTCAATTGAATCTACAAACAAGGGATAAAATAAACATATGTTGTTCATTCTGCCTATATATTGTATCCATAAGGCTCTTTAGATTTGTTTTACTTGATTTCTTTAAGATAAAAAAGGTTGTGATTGTGATACTGTATTTGTTTTACAGCACAATAAGTTTATTTTCTTCACATATGTCTGGATGTTAGAAAGTTGGGGTCAGAGTGTATGGTCAGTCATAAAATAGAAATGTGTTGTTTATGGTACAGGCACAGTTGTCATACCAAAAAAAAAACAACAACAAAAAAAAACAATAAAACATGTTAATTTCAAACAAAACTGTCTTCTATACATAAATAGAATATTCTGTTATAACACACAACAGAACTGCTCAATCTTTTTAAGGTCATGGGGAGGCTGGAGCCTATCTCAGCCGACACTGGGCAAAGTGAATGCTGGACTAGGGGCAATTTAGAACAGCCTATCAGCCTATTGTGAATGTTTTTGGAACATGAAAGGAAAACCGAATACCTGCAAGGAAACCCATGCAATCATGGGAAGGACATACATACTTCACACATAAACACGCTAGCCCTTTGACTTGAACCATCACATTGTGAGGCAGTTGTGATAACTACTACACATTCTGATATTAGAGCATTATATTTAGTGTAGTAAGTTCTTGGTGTATGCAGATACATAAATATAGAATGTTCCTAGATGTGTTACATGTATTCTTTGAGGTTTCCTCTAGGTAATCCGGTTTCCTCCACACAGTCCAAAGACATGCACCGGAGGCTGATTGGCTGTTCCAAATTGCCCCTAGTGTGAGTGTAAATGGTTGTATGTGTGTTGGCCCTGCAGTGATCTGGTGAGCTGTTCAGGGTGTACCTTTCCTATGCCCAGGGTTTGCAGAGATGGGCGCCAGCCTCCCCACGACCCTAATTAGAATTAAGCGGCTTAGAAAATGAATGAATGAATGAATGAGTTCTTTGAGTTTTGATGTTTTATAGGACACTTAAGGCACAGCGCTCAACAATAAGACTGATATATTTATAGCCTTATGAAATCCCCTGTCATTCACTTTGCCATACCCTTGGTCTAGCAAACTTCATTTTGTAACTGTTTGGTCTGCCTCCCATGTACGACACCATGTAAAAGAAAGAAATCCAAAGTAAAAGAGAAAGTAATCAATTAGAACCATTACCACCTAAGGGTAATTATTTATCAATTAAAAAAAGTCCTGATGTCACATTTTGAAGATAAATCACATACTGTTAATTTTTCATGTTTTCTACTAATGTGATTAAGAACTACATTCAAGAACTGAATCTATAAAAATTTATTTACTCATTTCTTTTTTCTTCCTTTTTAAATTAATAACGCTTTAGGCAGAAAGTGAATAGTTCTTGAAGTTGATGTGTTGAAATCAGAAAAAATGAGCAAGTGAAAGGAGCTGAATGACTTTAACTGGGTCTATTCATTCCCAAATCAGCAGGTCCTGTGTGGTGTTCCTGGTATGCACTGATAAGATGGTTAGGATGCTTCATAGTTGCCTCCCTTTAGAGGTTTTCCAGGCATGTCCAACTGTGATGAAGCCCTGGGGCAGACCCATAACTAGCTGGAGGGATTATGCATCTCATCTCGCCTGGGGACACCTCAGGATTCTGTAGAAAAAGCTACAGAGTGTCGCTGTGGAGAGGGATGCCTGGGTTTTCCACCTATAGGTCTATAGACAGTTGCTCCCACAACCCCACCTCAGATAAGCAGAAGAAAATGGATGGATAGATGGATGGATGGGACTTTTAACCAGATGTCAAAATGATGTCAGAAAAGAGTTTAGTATGTAAAGAAAACAAATAGCAGGCCAAAAATCCTGACCTTTGGGGACACCCATGGAGGCTGAGAGCAGATAAAACTCCATCTATGCTGAAGTAGCTTAGGAAATAGGAAAGATTTTTCAAAAACCTGTTCAGGGTTGAGCTCCCAATGATCTGGTGACTGGTATTATAAGCTGCAGAAAAGTGGAAAAGGATAAAGACTGAAGGCATAGAGTATTCCTTAGCACTCTCTAAAGCTTTAGTATCTACACGGAGGTAGTTTCAGATTAAAGTGCATTTAAGTCAATCCTTACCAATAGTGGGTGCACACAACCATGAGAAACCACGGGCACTTCAGCAATGGATTGCATGCCTATCCTAGGAATCCTACAATATCCTACTTCACAAGGCCATTTCTCTAACCCTTAGGCCACGGCTGCTTCCTTTAGTAGCCAGACTTCAGGAACGGTCTGAGACATGAAAATAGCTGCGTGAAAATAACACATTAGGTGTAAAGAGAAGATGTAGGGAAATATAGGGGCATAAGTATGTTAAAATTTTATCAACAGATCATACTGATCCAATCGTACTTGCAAATTGTATCTCACACTTAAGAAAGGACCAACCAAAGCTATATCAGTCATTAAAGGGTCAGTGACCTTTAGGTTTTAAGCAAAGTTATAAATTACATAATTTCATCAGCACTGTTAGCTGAGTCACCTGATTAGCTTGAAAATAACTTAATTTTACATGACAAAGGCGTATTAATGTACATTTCTTGTTTAACTGATGCACTAAATCAGTTTAGTTTTAATTTTAGGTAGGATTTGGTACCCAGGCTGCTAATTGCTAATATTATAAGATACATTAGGATTTGTCTGTTCCCATTAATATGATCCATGCTGACCATAGCTGGCCACTAAAATAATACAGCTATGTTAAACAAGCAAACAAACAAACAAAACCCTACAAATAAACAATACATTTACTGCATTATCCAGCTTAGTCTAAAACTGAAATTCAGTCTGGTCTAAGCTATTTCGAGGTGCCTCTTACACAGTACTCTGAGATTGCATATGTAATCGATTACAGTACTTTAAATTATGATTTAAAAACTTTAACTGTTAACAAATCAGCCTAAAAGAATTTAACTCCTGCTAAATATATTCTATTTGTGCAGGAACAGGATACGTCTGAGAACACGGTTTAAGCTGCTGATGATAAAAAGATGCTTAAAGTTATCACGAGGTGACAGATTTTTTAGAAGGGAGCAACAGGAAGCTGCTATATGACTCTTACCACAATGGTGCCCCCAAATTACCCAATGTTTCCGCTTGCCAGCTTTGATTTCAAAGCCACATTCCTGGTTAGTCCAAAGTCCAAACCCTCTAATGGCATTCATATCCGCAACCGTTTTATTATCTTTTTATTGCCTCCCAAATTTTAAACTGGTGGTTATGTTAATTAACACTCCCAATTTCACTACTGATAAATAATCACCTTTACCCTACATGATTTTACCCATCAGTTTTACTCACTACAAGCTACACGTAGATGCTAAATAGAATATTAAACCCAGAATAATTTGCTCTGTTTACAGCACAATTTTGACACCTTCTGTATAATAGCAAGATATTGTGTTTTTAGTTTTTCTGACTGGCAAACTGGGAAAGCTATTCACTCGACCACACAGTGAAATAGTACACCTTGACTTGCACTTTCTAAAAGTAGCCCAGCGAGCAATAGCTCGTCCCACAACATGTCACCAGTTAAATTCATCTTACAGAGAAGTACCCACTGCTCAACCAGCCAAGCCGACAGAAAAAAACATTTCACTTCATTCGGGATTTGATGTGATCTACAACCACACCAGCATTAAGAGGTTTATTAGTTTTGCTTAGCAAAAAGGGTGCCTTTTAGAAAATAAATGCTTTATAACCCAGTCTTGTAAATGTAATTTAGTGGTATTCTAGTGGCATTTACTATACTGAAGTGGATATTCCTTGGTTTCAGAGGTGAGGAGTGGCATGGTAATGGAATAGGGCCAGCTTAAGGTGAGAGAGGGTCCCTCAATTGGTTTTCCATATGATGATTCTCTTTGCATGCACTGTGGCTATAAATATTTTTACTGGGTTTAAATGGAATTAGTGGGGGTATTGGTCGTCAGCAAAGGTACTGATACTGTAGCGGAGTGCATGGTAAGGTCACACACATACCCCCACAGACACACACACACACACACACACACACACACACACACACACACACACACACACACACACACATATATATATAT
>JAOUQZ010000010.1:7963090-7974814 GCA_028564935.1 Neosilurus hyrtlii | reverse complement strand
TATATATATATATATATATATATATATATATATATATATATATATATATTCACTAACTAATGTAATTACAAGACAGCTTCTTTAATATCTGTCAGTTTAGTGATTTAAGAAATCAGGTAGATTCTATTTCCATTACCTGGATAATCCACTGACTTTATACTGAAAATGTTACAAATAATTTGAATAAATGAAAATATGTACTGATTGGACATGCACAGTAATAATGAAAAGCTAAATGAACAGAAAAATGCTGAAATACAGTGCACATGAGAAACAGCCAAAATGATGTGATTTCATCAGTACTCAATGATAAGACTTGTAGCTATGAATATAAAGATGGTGGACCATTTCAAGAAAGTGATCATTCTTTCTTTGCACTTTGCTCGAAGTGGGTGAAATCACTGTACCGCAGACAGTTGCACTGTACAACAACTTGTGTGTTATGCTGGTTGACTTTCACATTTAACAGAGATAACAATACGTTTGAGGTACAGGTGGAATAGCAAAATAACCAGTAGTGTCTGTGGGAAAAGCCATCCTGGTGAAATTAAAAAGACTATCAATAACATGTCCACTCTGGTGTCAGTACGCGGCTTCTTCCTTTCAGTTTATTCCTCGGCAAGAAGAATCTTTTCACTGACTGTTTGGTCTTCTTTAAAAATATTTTTAAGCAAATTAAGCACTTGATGTTCTACTCCATGTTATGGCAGGTAGAAGCAGATCAACTTGTAAGGCTGCGAGTATTTAATAAATGTAAACCACAGTTCTTTGAGAAAAAAAGTAGTAGAAAAGATTGAATTACCACAAATAAGTCTTGTAGATAAATGAAACCACATGATTTCAAAATATTATAGATAATATAAATAACTTTCATCTGTAAAGTGCAAATAGAAAATATAATCCTGTACATAATCTCCAGGCGGTGCCTCAGAACACAGAAAATGGTCTTTGTGGAAAGTGCAACTTGAAATTAGCACAACTGTAAAATTAAAAGTCAAAAATAGAAAATCTGCCTTGCGATAGTCAAACAGTTGACCTCAGGAGGTCTTTCGGATGAATACAGCCACCTCCTCAAGCCCAACGTGGTACGTTTCTAAGAGCGTGCCGCCATCAAACACTTTAGCATTGTTGGTGTCTTGCCACTGGACGTTGCTCCCTGGCAGATATATGTCTCTCACCCAGGATCCTTTTTCTGTCACTGGTGCAACGAGCACCTGAAAAGCACATGGGATCATTACTTGGTGCTTACTGTGGGAGACTGCATGAAATTTCTTCTCATGAGCTTTGCTGATAAATCAATCAATCAATCTATTAATAATTCATTAATTCTCTGAACTGCTTAATCCTATTACAGTCGGGTAGAGGCTGGAGCTTAACTCTGGTTGAAGGCCAAGTACACCCTGAACAGCTCGCCACTCCATCGCATGGCTAACACACACACATAACCATTCACACTCACACTCCCACCTAGGAGCAATCTGGAATAGCCAATTAACCTAATGTGCATGTGATTAGACTGTGAGAGGAAATTGGAGAAATTAGAGTGAACCCACGCAAGCACAGGGTGAACATGCAAACACCAGACAGAAACACCTTCGCCGAGCCCGGGACTCGAACACATGACCTTGTTGCTGTGAGGCGCATGTGCTAAACACTATGCCACCGTGCGACCCACAATCAATCAATCAATTAATCAATTAATCAATCAATCAATCAATCAATAAATAAATAAAGAAAGAAAGAAAGAAAGAAAGGTTTCCACCTAACTTACCTATTTAGCCACAAACATTTAACACAATTTAATGGAGGTGTCATTATTCAGTGTCACAGCTGGGATTTGCTCCAGTCCCCTGCAACACTAAAGAATAAGTGGTATAGATAATACATGGATTGCAACTCACCTTGTCTCCAATGAGAAATTCATCATCAATAGTGAATGTGACTGGATCATTAGGACTGATCCACCACAATGGGCGGTAGACAGGGTTTCCGGTGGCTTGCCATTCCTGTGCATATTTCTCTATCAGTGGCACTACAAATTCTTGGTGCTTGGTGATGTAGATTCTGGTTAGGTTAAGGACCTGTAGAAAAGGAGGGATGCAACAATCAGCATTTTGAACAATCAGTAAAAGATATTAACTCATTTTCACCAAAGTCCCACCAATCAGAAATGTGGGGATGAAAGTCATTGTATGCTTATCTCTTATTTGCATGTCATATAAATACAACACAACCCAGTTCTTCTTCATTCTATTTACATAAGCCACACACTAAGTTCTCTGACAGTGAGCTAATGAAGTGATGCACCTTTCCAGCTTTCAGAATCGAAAAGACAATTAAAGAGTGCTCACTTTTTATGTGCTGACCAGTCCTGAGCTTGTTATGAAAGATGAGTTAGAAATTAAATGAAAACAGATCAAATTTCACATTTATTTGATAGAGGGGGGCATGGTGGTGTTGTGGTTAGCATGTCCACCCCACTGCAAGAAGTGAAAATAAAATTTTGAATGAGTTTCAAATAAACAAGTTAGTAATTGAGTGTACTTTTCTTACATTCCTGTGTAGTATGTACTAAATCAATTATTTTTCTCACAGTCCATGAAAATGGCTGAATACCATACAACAATATCCACTTTGCCAAAAACTGGTTTTTATTTTGAGAACAATGTTATGTAGAATCCATTCACTCCATGGTAAATAGTGTAATAGTGGAACCACACTGCATTTACCAATTTTTGCAAATGTTCAAGGAACACTGCTGGTATTCATCGTAGGTAAGTCTCTTGAGCTTTTTACACCCGAGCCTACTGGCTCATAAAGCTGGAGCTTATCCCTGGTTTCCGTAGCATCAAGGGACTAAGAGTTCAACTCCTCCTGGATGGGACGCTGGTCCATCTCAGGTTGCCTTCCCAGTATTTTTTACTGGTACCCACTTTTACTGCTGGGTGGACAGACGCACACTTAAGGTTGAGACCTTGCCCAGGAGTCTACACGGTGTCAGCACGGTGAGGGTCTAATGGGATTCGAACCCACGACCCCACAATCATGAGCCCAGCACCCTAATTACTACACCACCAGCCCCACATTCATCATAGAGGAATTAAAAAAGTGAATTATTGTGGCAAAATGTCTCAAAAATGTCTCAAAATATTTACTGATACAAATCCCATATAAATACACATTTTCCTATCAGAATGCTTAAAGCTCTTCAGGTTATTAAGAGTTGTGCTCTGTTCCATTTTAGATAGAAAATAAATGTAAATAGATGTGAATCTTTTCCCATTGTGGTTTGTCACTATTCAAATGTCCTTCTGATACATTCCTAGAAGGGTCACATCATTAAGCTAACATTCTACTCGTGAAAAAAAAAAAAACAAAGTAAAACCACATTTATTAAAAATGCATTGTAAGGAAGTGAAAAGTTTTCGTGCAATGGATTTTGAATCACTGCCTGGGTTCAACTTAATTTATAATTGAGAAAACAGACCTGTGGTTTGTATTTGGTTATATTTCTATTCAGGCTCAAAATTCACATAGAGAGTGTTAGAAGCCTAGACACACAAACACGCGCACACACACACACACACACACACACACACACACACACACACACACACACACACACACACACACACACACATTAAAGTTGATGACTTATCACACAAGGCAGAGAAAATTTCTAAAAGATTTCAATCAGACTACATGTTGTTCTATACAACTTTAACAACTACAGTATGAACAGAACACAGTTTAATGTGGAGCTAAACAACACAAACCATAAAAGTATTGTCCACCTATGTTGTATTGACCCACAAAAAAATCCCACAGAAAAAAACATACTAGTTTCTCATGAAAAATTTAAATGGAAACTTCTATTTGTCTCTGTATAATCTTTCCATTTTTTTGATTCATTGTAATTCCTGAGTGTTGTGACTGTCATTATGGTCAAAACAGAGCACTACAGATTTGAAAAGAAATGTAATTCAAACCAGATGGACCCTTAACCACAGGTAATGTTGGGAAAAGGCCAAGCAATTATTCCGCCAAATGCAAGAAAAATAGTTGCCTGCAGGAGCCTCTACACTTGTCCGAAACTTGAACTGTTCTCCGCTGGCTCAATCATACTGATACCTGTGAGTAAAAATGCTGAAAAGAGAGGTGCAGATATTTTTCTAACCTTGCTTGAGATGGAGTTCTCACAATCCCACACAGAGAGAGTGAGTATTATATTCCATGGCTATGTAAGGAGGAAGAAGCAATCTGTTAAACTAACCTTAATATGAACACCATGGTGTAGGCATGTAAGTACCAACTTACAATTCTATCCATTCAGATTTCATGTCTGGGCTAACAGCTTTTTTAAATGCTAGGTTATGGAAGGAAAAATCACTCATCACTGACTTTAGGAAAACACAGTAGTTATCATTTGGAATGTGTAAATACACTTTCCAGTGATATAATGCACCATATTATTGTAATAATAGTGCCATTGAACTCCTGTTGTACTACATCCATTGTGTGAGACACAATTTTCTTTTGGTAAAGCAATCTATATGTGATTTGAGTGAAGGGAAGATAGTCACCTTGTCTACTCCAGATGCCCATGGAGGTGTCTGAAAACTGAGCACAGGAAGAAAGGCCACAATTTCCAGCCAGCGAATAAAGAGTTCATCGTCTATGACCGGCTCACTGGATAAAGAGCCTCCTGTAGCCCAAAGCAATGAAAAATATGTTTCAGATGCCTTATAACCATCAAGGTTACCCATCAAATAAGTTAACATCTTTCTATACAAACTCTGGGTTTATGCAGTAGCAGGATCAAAAGATAAAAATTATATAGGGTTAAGGGGCTGGAAGTGATATTTAAAGATGCACAGAGGTTTATTACCTACTGCATCGGGAATGAAGAAATTATAGCCCAATAGGCTGTAATGCAGCAGGGATGGAATGATTCCCCTGAGGCCAGCATAGCTCCAGTCAGACTGCAGTGCACTCATACGAATGAACAAAGGCTTATGGCTGGAACTAGCCACAGAAAACCAGGAAATAAAAGATGACATTAGCGACAACTCCTTGTAATGAGCAAAGATGATTATAAAATATATACATATCATTTACAATATGATCTACAATACACTATATACATAAAAGTTTATAGACACGTGACCATAACACTCATATGTGTTTCTTAATCATTGGACACCAGGTTCCCTTCCTCGTTGCTGT
This sequence comes from Neosilurus hyrtlii, assembly GCA_028564935.1. Taxonomy (NCBI): domain Eukaryota; kingdom Metazoa; phylum Chordata; class Actinopteri; order Siluriformes; family Plotosidae; genus Neosilurus; species Neosilurus hyrtlii. The sequence goes on along the minus strand of JAOUQZ010000010.1, from coordinate 7,969,588 downwards.
TACAATAAATTTCTCTCTACTGGGATGGCTGTCCATTAAATTTTGGAGTGTGGTTGTGGGGATTTGTGATCATTCATCCACAGGAGTGTTACTGAGGTCAGGCACTGATGTCAGGCCTGGGGCAGTTGGTATTCTAGTTCATCAGTGGGGTTGAGCTCAGTGCTCTGTGCAAACAACATTCTCCCACTCCAAGCTTGGCAAGGCATATATTCATGCTAGCACAGGTTTGAGCCTCTTAGTTCTAGTGAAGGGAAACTATAACTCAACAGCAGACAAAGACATTCTGTATAAATGTATGCCTTCAAATTTGTGACACCAATTTTGGGTAGAACCTACATATGGGTCTAATGGTCAAGTGTCTATAAACTTTTGTACATATAGTGTATCATTCATAATGCCGTCCACAATATCAACTGATTATTTGGAAAGACTTTCAGCATGTGTGCAGTACATCTGATAGCAAAGCCTTGCTGGTTAGTTGTGAATGTCGATTAATGAACAAAATAAAGGAATGTTCATGCAAAGAATCACTGTAATCGAAGAGTTACCTTGTCCCTGCGCTAACAATAGAATTGCCCCCTATATTCTCAGCAAGGTTTGCCAGGAGTCTGATGTATTCTTCTCCTGTGAGGACAGAAGAATTTTGCATAGTCTTCTCTTCAAATGGGTTTCCCTCCCCACCCTCTAGCATCACATATTCCATGCCCAAGTGACTGTGCAGGCTGCTCACTCTCTCCAAGAACCAGTTAGTGGCTTCTGGATTTGTGATATTCAACTTGACACAGTATTTGCCTCTCCACTGAGTTAATAATGGAACCTATTGATGAACAAAGACAGTGACAGAAACAGACAATGATTAAAATAGCATCCAGATGGATGAATTGGATTGTCGAGATATCAGAGGTATGCAGAGCAGATAAACATATACCAGTTGAGCCCTTGGGCCTGTGGGTTGGCTGAGCCAGTAATTCTGCATTCTGTCTTGGATGGAGGTCTGAAACTGCTGCGAGTCCACGCTTACAAATGGGGACAGGGTGACGGAAATGTTCAGAAGCTTCACAAAAGGAAGGTCCCTGCTCTGTCTCTTAAACGTCCTTCTCCTGCTATTGTGGTACTCATGGTCCTAAAAACAACAAAGATTGATTGTCAGTTGAAGTAGAGACCATTTGAGGATAAACAAGGAAAAAAGGAAAAGAGAAATAGGTAAAGCAAAAAAAATTTAGATAGATAGATAGATAGATAGATAGATAGATAGATAGATAGATAGATAGATAGATAGATAGAGAGACTGATAAAGGTTTACTTTGAATCTTGAAGCAGAGGTTACTGTATTGCCTGCCAACAGAGTTTTTAGACTAATGGCATTCTTAGCTCTGGTCCTAGTAACAAGAATCCAAATGCATTTACTAATAGAGATTTTAAAGCATTATATAAGTTGACATCTGCCAAATGCCATACATTTAAATGAATGTACATACCATGTTTGGCAGTTCTACCTAAAAATTTGACAGAAAACTAAAAACAGTGGTTTGTTATGAAAGGAAAGATGAATAAAACAATAGAAGGGTGAGAAAGATACATTTTTATTAGCATTAAAAAGCAGTTATGTGCTATACCCTTACAGTTCAATCCATATACCATTATAACCACTGACAGGTAAAAATGAATAACAATGATTATCTGATTATGATGACGCTTGCCAAATAGTGTGCTGCATTAAGCAGGAAGTGAGCTGATAATTATTGAAGGTGATGTGTTGGAAGCAGAAAAAATGAACAAACGTAAGGATCTGACTGACTTTTACAAGCGCCACATTGTGATGGTTAAATAATTGGGTTTATTCATCTGCAAAATGGTAGGTCTGCCAAAGCGACAACTAGTGAAATGGTAAGAGTGGTAATAGTAAGAGTGTGATGAGTGCCCAAGCCTCATTGATGCATGTGACATGAAGGCTAGTTTGTCTGGTCTGAACTTCTTAATGCTGGCTATGACAGAAAGATGTAATTACAGTGCGTTACAGCTTGTTGAATCTGGGGCTACCTTGCCACAGACCAGTCAGGTGGTTTTCTAAAAGCTTTGCCACCTGAAGTGTTACTGCATGTCATCACTGACTGCTATGGTTAATACATTACTGTCAAGCAGTCTGGTTTCTTCAGGTTTGTTTGAGTTTCACACTGTCACTGACTATAGACTCACTCTTGCAGACATAGCCGTTAGGAGCTATATCTTTAACTGTTTTTCATCTTACGGTATATACATACAGTATATAAGCATAGACTCTCAGTGATTAGATTGATTTGTTTCTTTAATTACTTCTATCCTAACCACACGTAACCTCTTTTCCTCCATCCACCCAGCATGTCTCTAGAAGATACAAGACTGCTTTTCTGACATCTCTTTCTGGATGAAAACCAATCATCTGAAACCCAACCCTAATAAAACAGAGCTGATATGCTTGCTAGAAGTACTTGCTGGGCCTCATAATCAAAATATCAGATCAGATTTATCAAAACATATCACATTTAGTACATTCTGCATCACCGCATCCAGACCTTGCATATTTTGTTCTTTGCAACTTTAGAAAAAGGACTAATCCAACTAGAGAAAATGCATAAAATCATGTGCTATTTCTGGTTATTTCCATAAATGAATAGTGTGACTATGTACTTGTTATTGTGCTACTCCTAGTAGTGTATTTATAATGGGGCTGTTTACCTGCTGATATCCCTTATGTGACTCCCCTACTGAGGCTGACAACCGGCTTCCTGTTGCAGCAAGAATCAAATTCAAAACTCTTTTCCTTGCATTCCATACATCAATGTGATCTGGACTAAACCCACTGATTGGCTGATTTGCATGACCTTTTCTGAGATTTTGTTATGTTCATATGAAAAATCTGATTGCTAATGAGTCTCTTTGGTATCTCTGTGGTTGAATAGGCTTCCCTATTCACACTGATTAAATCCAGGTTTCTATTCGTACATAGCGAACCAGCCTCCTCAACAAATATCATTATTTTCTGATTGTACAAGTTGTAGAATATGGAAAAAATAATCTCTGTAATAGGGTCCATTAATGGATTCACCACACCTCAATCTGGAACTGTAGCATAGTGTCTGTAAAATTAAAAAGAATGGTCTAAGCTTAGAAAAGTTATTCTGCCGTGATACAATCTACGGTGTGCTATGAAGGATCTGGGCAATAAAAAGAGAATACTGGCAAGCAAGTTTATAACCAGGTTCATTCCCAGTTAAGCTGTTATTTCAACTAATATGGAAACTACTGTAGTACCAACACTGTAAATTCCATGAATACTATCACACAATGCGATAACCTTTCCTCAGTTCTAACAGATTTGTTTCTACATATCAGAAATGACCTAAATAAAGTCTGTATTCACACATGGGTTATCAATACTAAACCAATTTCCACTTATTAGATTTTTAGTTGATTTTGGAGTGCTAGTTTTTACTAAGCTAATTTCTCATTTACACTGTAAACTATGAAGGGGCATAAATGTGCAAACTAAATCTATCTGTAAATAGGTAAGATCTGATCAATTTTCTTACCAAATTATTCGTTAGTCTAATTACTGTAATAGTAGGCCTGGAACCGATCTGACAAAGCCTCTGAAATGTTGCAGTGTGAAGTATACGAGACAGAGAACAGTCTCTTCCTGGGAAAGAGTAGGTTCTCAGTTCCTTTCCATTATTTTCACTTCCCATTTACTACTTCTAACCTTTCAGGGGGATTCAGGGGGATGGAAAGAAATCCAAGCCAAGTGAGGTGACAGGCATGCGTTTCTGAAACCACAGCCAGCAAACTTCAGATGCCTCTACGTGTATATGACCAGCTCACTATAACAGTACTTTAATCTCGAATTTACCCAAATGATGTTGGTGTTGAAATGTTGTCTCTCTGTCAACATTCATTTACAAAAATTCTCATTTGGATACATCTAATCAAATATAAATATGACTGATAAATAAGGCAATATGTTTATATACACTGTTTGGTACCAATGGTACTAAAGCTGTACACAAGGCTAGTGGATTTATATTTGCAGGGTCAAAAATACACAATTCCCAAACTGCAAATTATACAGTACACCATATGGCATTAAGTCCACAAAGCCTAAGAGTTAGTATTTATTATATGATGTACAAATAGAACATGGTCAACATTTGTGTTGAAAAAGAGGTTTCTCTCAGCAGTCATTAATAACAGCACGCATGTTCACATGTTCACCCCCTCAACATAGCAAACTCGGTGGAAACCATTTCCCCTCCTACTGACATTTCAGTGAACCTGAGAACTGTTTCTCCATCTCAAGAGAACCAGTCCTGTACCTCACTGCCCTCTGCTCAGTTGCTGCAGATCCACTTAGAAAAATAATACCTTTCAAGTTCATACGCACTAAGTAGCGCCAAACCATTTTTCTGTCAGGCTGAAGTTAACAGTGCAGCTGGTGGCTTTTTATGTTAGAGGTTTATACTCTGACACTCCATGCTCCCAAGTCCTGGACTGACTCTTCCTACTGGGAAAGCCGAAAGACTCTCGCCAAACCCCAGTCTATGGCATTGATTAAGATCGGGAAGTATATAAAGTTTATAACTGACCACATGGCATGTCAAGTCTGTGCATTTGGCGCATTCCTGTTTTTCTCATGTAAAACTGCAAGACTGACCAAGTGCAAGCCCAACAGTCCTCCAAGAACAAACAAAAATTTTAGTACTAAAAACTCTCTTCAAACTCAAATAAAAATCCTATTAAATCAAGAAAACAACATCCGTTACACAGCTGTACAAAATTTAACACACATGGCGCATCAATGTATAAAATATTATGAACTGTAGATACATTTCCATATACAGCATATTCTATAGTTCATCGTTCATCTAAACTGTTTAATCCTAATTAGGGTCACGGAGAGGCTGGCGCCCGTCACAGCCGACTCAGGGCGAGGGCAGAGTACACCCTGGACAGCTCGCCAGGCCATCACTGGGCAGAAACACAATGACGACAACTCAATGACCTACTCTTTATGAACAACATATTGTACAGTTGTTCCCCATAAAATATATGTACTTATTCATTCATCATATTTCAATTTGCATAGATTTAAAAGAAATAAGAATTATGAGAGGTCTTTTCCACAGTGCATCCAAAATGCTCCTGAGATTCACTGACCAGGATAAAGCGAACAGTAAAAAGAGAAATAAATCAATTATTGAGAAAACTAACTAAAACTTTTCTTTCACCTAAGAAATGTCCTTTGTTTAGTGGGAACTGGTTTTTTGGGAAATGGTTTTTCATTTTAGTTTTCTATCTTTAGTCTGAGATTTCTGTTTTGTGGTTGTAAAAACTCAGCACATATGAAATTAGTATGGCATCCATTACACTGTGAAAACCAGAGTACCCAGAGGATATGCAAATATGCAAAGTTCACACAGAACTCCCGAGCCCAGGAATCGAACTCAGTACCATCTTGCTGTGAAGTGGACCATTACGCCACTATGCCACCTGTAACATTCATCATTCATTAATTTTCTAAGCTGCTTAATTATAATTAGGGTTTGTGGGAGGCTGGCGCATATCTCATTTGACTCTGGGTGAAGGGGGATGCACCTTGAACAGCTCACCAGGCCATTGCAGGGCCAACACACATAGAACCATACACACCCACTCTCACACCTAGGGACAATTTGGAACCACCAATCAGCCTACTGTGCAGGTTTTTGGACTGTTTGAGGAAACCACTGGAGTACCTGTAGGAAACCTACTCAAACACAGGGAGAACATATAAATTCCACACAGAAACGCCCCGAGCTCGTGAATCGAACCTGGGACCTTCTTGATGTGAAGTGAACGTGCTAACCACTGTGCGACCATGCCGTATATAGTAAAGTAAATGTAAAATTAGTCAAACAAGTTAAAGTGCATGTTTTTTGTAAAACAAAGTCTTTAAGTGTATCTTTTAGTTTGAAAAAGTCATCAAGAATTAGAGTGAAATCAGTACGCTCATAAAGGAATTTAGAAGAAATGTGTTTGGACTGACCCAACATTATTTACTCACTCCTTAAAGATGTGTTGATCAGTATATGACTGAAAAGCAATACTATGTTTTCAAGTTACATGTCAAAGTGGCTTGATATCATGACCAAAAGATACAGAGTCTAAAACAGAACTTTGGGACAATATACTAAAATTTTTATGCTCTAAAGATTCTTAATTTATGCGTAGAGTCTAGTGATCAGTCACATTTACACAATTTCCTCCGGGATCAATGAAGAATTCAGATTCTGATTTCGATATAAGATCTAAATGAGGCAAGAACATTTAACAGTTCTTCCATTTAAACTAACTGTGTTTCATCAGCCAGACTGCCATTGTGCTTGATATGATGCTGGACAGGACAGGCTTTAAATAGATAGATAGATAGATAGATAGATAGATAGATAGATAGATAGATAGATAGATAGATAGATAGATAGATAG
>JAOUQZ010000010.1:7897999-7928354 GCA_028564935.1 Neosilurus hyrtlii | reverse complement strand
TGTGTGTGTGTGTGTGTGTGTGTGTGTATATATATGTGTATATATATATATATATTTATTTTCCATTAGAGTATTATTGCAATGCTTGCAAAGCAAAAGCACTATCTTGTTTTTATTAATGCTGTCCGTGAGAATGTTCGCAAGATCCTTCACCTTGATTACTGCTTCTGAAATCTTGCTAACACCATTTACCATGATACCATATGGCAGCATGAACATATAGAGCTTTGTTGATTTTTATCATTTTCACTTGCATCTCTGGTCTAATGCCACAGAGAGTATGGTTCTCAGTGCAGATTTCATCAACCCCTATGCTGTGAACTCTTTGAACCCTGGACCTTGTGTAAAATTGCGCATGTCACGTTGAGCTCTCCATGCCTCATCTCCCCTGCCGTCTTGTATTGTCTGTGCTTTATGAAGCATGGCTACAAATGTAGTGGTAATGGGCCCCCCATGACTAGTGCCACAGTGGTAGTTAAGGATGGCCCCTTATGCCCTCATTCTAAAAGACTTTGCTAGAAATGTATCCTCTTGAAGGTTGATGGTAACCACTGCTAAGAAAATACATACAAACATGAGAGATAATTGGTGTCCAGGCTGAGGGTCTGACTTTGCGGTGGAATTTTCGAGATTCTGGGATCTGAAATGTATTCCTGCCCTCTAATCAGGCACAGTTTTTCCACTTAAATGACTCGGAAAGCATTTTGTCCTGATTACCATTCCTCTAGCTGCCTGCTGAGTATTTTGCTTTCTAGGAATAATCTCTCACTCGTGCACTCAATCTCTCTCTCTCTCTCTCTCTCTCTCTCTCTCTCTCTCTCTCTCTCTCTCTCTGTCTCTCTCTGTGCACTACACACTTCTTGCATAAAATTACAGGCTCCAGTTGACTGCATTGTTTTGTATTTTCTTGTAATTTTTTTGCTCCTCACACCTTGTACCTGATACTGTGATCGAAACAGCTTCCAGCCAATGTTCCCATACCAGACTTGCGATGTGAGATATCTAAATACCAACCACACACACACATTATACTTCTGTCTTCTGTTCCTTAAAGTGACACGTCACGCTGCCCGACCAAACAAATATCTCTATCGAAATGGATGTTTGGTTTAATGTTACATTCTCGCAGGTTCTTTCTGTGACCTGAGATTGGCTTGTTTCATGTTGAATTTGTGTGAATCTTTGTTCTTTTGGCGTATCGGACAATAGTTCAGTTTTTTTGTGTTTTTTTGAGCTATGCTCTAGAGTAACCTAGTATCTGAAAAGCTGAGTCAGACTGACTAAGCTGGGTAATCTTAGAAATGTTGGCTTTGATGACTCACCCACAGGGAACTGTGCTCATGAGTGTGAATGTTTGTTTGCTTTTTAGAAAAAAAAAAAAAAATTAAATGCATTACATTTTTAATCTATGATGGTCCCAGGAGTTTCAGTTTTTGGTACTTTATTAATTAGCCTCATTTCATGAAAAGCTGTGTATGGATATGTAAAAGAATTTCGATGAACGAGCCTAGGTTTTTTAAATAAGTAAATGAATGCCTGATATAATCTTGTCTTATTGATACTAAGACCAGATCAGTTTGTTTGCTTGGTGTGACCATAGACTGTATGTATATGATGGGTAGTGCATTGTGTATCAAAAGTGATGCCAGTGCAAGTGCAGTGTTCCTGCTGGCTGGTTAATACCTTCTTTTCACATGTATTGTAAACACAAAGTAGCCTATATTCGATGTGTCTAATTTGAACAGTTCATTTTCCTTATGCTGATATGTACATATTTTTAATTTTCCTTAAAAGATTAGCTCTTAAAATCATTATTCTACTATAAATTAAGAAGGCATGGATACTCTTGACTGACATCAGCTCAAGCAGCAGACCTTTTTTTCGTTTACCCACTTACTCGAAATTTTCTAACCTCACCACAGAATTCATCTTCATGTACCTGCATCTTTTTACTTTTCAGGCTACGAGCATTAATACAAGTCATTAGCACTAACATATACACTAATTAGGCTTTTTTTCTATTAAAAACAGGACTAGCATTAGCATAGAAGCAAGTCTTTATTTCAGCGTGACCAACCTACGGTCATCCAACTATCAAAATTTGCAAAATACCTCTTTGTTCTTCAGTGAACATACGCACTACCAATAATATTGCAATGGTTTATTTATTTATTTATTTATTAAATAATTAGATGTCCCAAGTAATACGTATTTAACTCACTGTGCACTGTTCACTGCTGTGTTAAACTAGGCAGCTGCTGTTCCTGAAGCCCAGGAATTTCGGGTTCCGGTCCAAGTGAGACATGTCCTTCTTAGATGCATCAGTGTTAATGAAATATCTCCAGAGGAAACCTACAGCTTTCAGATGTTGTAATTTTAGATGTAACAAAGAGAAATTAAGATTCTGATCGTGTTCAAAGGGGTGTGCCTTTCATTGTACATGCCCGAGCTGGAGAAAGTCATTAGTGTGAAGCCTCGGGTTTCAAATTTGACAACATGGTGGAGCAAGAGGGAAAAAAAAAAATCACTATTATAGTATTGAACCCTGTCCCATATATAGTCAATAGGTGTAACTCATTCATTTCTCTTTGTTTCTTATTTCTCAGAATGACCAAATTTGATGTAAGGAATTACCTGGAGAAGATTTACAATGTTCCTGTTGCCGCAGTGCGCACAAGGATTCAGTATTGTGAGTAGATTCCCGCTACATGGTATATCATCTGCTCCCTGCTTTCTTTATGTGGCCTGAATTTCATTAACCTGAAGGATATGGTGTTCATGAACCCCTCAAGAGTTTCCCATAACACAATGGGAAACCCTTTTTTTCCAGAACTGTTTTGTTCATTTTATAAGTTTCTGTATAAAACGGACTGTTTAACAATGTAAACAGTTTTCAGAACAGGTACCAGACTGTTTCCGTTCCATTCCCACTGTTTAACAGTGATTATTAAAAGAAAACGTTTATAAAAAGTAAGAACTGCTAGTATAAAATGTGTTTCCTGTACTGCTTTTTATTTATTTACATTTCATACATTTTTATTTAGTAAGACCATTCTTTTTATGTATTTACATTTCATACATTTTGATTTAGTAAGACCATTCTTTTCTTTTATTCCTTGTTTTGTAAATCTGTCATTGTTAATATTCGCCATTTCCATAAAAAAAAAAAAATTGGGGACACCCCCCCCCCCCCCTTTTTTTTAATTATTCCTGCCGGCCTAAATTTAAAGAATTTTAAAACTGGAACTTTTTTGTGCCAAGCATTCTCATGCCTATCTGAAGTGTTGCCGACCCCTCAAAAGGTTGCCTGTACACATATACACAGTGCATGTGCGTACAAATGTCTGGCGTGGAAGACTATCGGAAGTAATACTGTCGACATGTGTGACCGGTCAATAGAAGTATTCTTTTTGTTTTTAAAGCTGATGGCAGCAGCATCAATAGCTACCCGGGGGTCCAGTCACTTTTAATCCCACCCTCAGAGGCAAGACGAAAATGGAGGTCTATGAAAGTATTTTTAGGACAACCTACTTTTTGCATGTTGTGGAAAACGTGACAGTATGTGTCACTGGTCTGTTTAAAGCAGTAGTTTCAACAGAACATACAGAGTATGAAATGTAATTCATGTACACCTTCGGCTCAAGACAGACTACTGTATATTCAAATTAATAAATGTTTAAATCAAAGCACTGGTTCAGGCTTTTTGTTTAAGAATACAAGAAAGGGCAAAATAAAAATATTTATATTTTACCTTTTGTTGTATGCTTGTTCTATTGTGTTGTTAAAGAAAAATTAAAAATAAAATACCTGTTCTTAAAATGATTTTCCCCCATCTCCTGTCTTGGCTTTACATAATAGAAATCCAACAAACAGGGAATTAAAAAAGAATGGCCACAATTTATTTATATTTATGATATTTATAAAAGATAAGAAATGCCTCATCTATAGGTAATGGTGAAAACAATGCTTCATTTATAGAGAGGAATTTTTAAAGAAAGGAAACAATAAAATAAATGGCACTATTATCTTTTTTTGTTTGTTCTACTAGTTGAATGCCTTGGGCTTTAGTTTCTTCCCTGTTTTCAGACTGATGTCACATCAACATGGCAAAGTAAACCATCTTAGCTTTAAGTGGCTTATGTTGTATATACAAGTATTAACTTTAATCACCCAATGGACATACTTGTTTTTTAAATCTATAACACTGACTGTACAGTTTGCTGTTTGAAAATGTAAATGTACATCATTTTCAGAGTTGGCTACCTAGTGTGTTGCTAACAAACCTGGATCTGTTTTCCACATTGTCTGTTGAGTGTGAGGTCAATGATGATGTCATTCTGACAGACGAATTAGTGCTTATGTCGTAATGCAGTCGGGTTAAGATCTGGTGATTGATTTTTCCCCTGATGAAGTCCTTTTGTTGTGTTGGCGATGTGTTTTGGGTCATTGTTTTCCAGCACAATCAGGTTCCTCCCAACCAGCTGAAGGAGACATGAGGTTTCAGGTGAATTCATTCTGCTGCTACAATCATGAGTTACATCATCAATAAATATTAGTAAGCCTGTTTCAGAAGCAGCCATGCCAGGCCTCACCACTCTCTCCATCGTGTATTTCTCTACACTTCCCATCACTTTAGTAGAGGTTAATCTTGTTTTCAGAGCTTTTTCAGCCCTGTATTTCTTTGAGAATTTCAATCTGACCTTCTGATTTTTGATACTATTGAAATCGTTTTTTTTTTTTTTTAGACCAACCCATTTGATTTCTGGTTATTTGCACACAAAAAATTTCTTTCTATTTGTGGACATTTTAAATTATTCTATTATTGTCTGTTTTTTTATTCTATATAGAAGTCTATGATGTATCTATGTCTATGGTTGTGCCAGGGCACTGACAGATATTTTTCTTTCTGTTCTCAGTTTCCAAATGGTGTTTCTCTTATAGACAGCTCTCTGGTCTACAAATCTAATCTATACAGGCAAAACTCAGAGCTCAAACCAAGAGTAGATATTCAGAGCTATTAATTGTTTAAACAATCATACTAACAAGCTACAGGTGCCAGTATTTTGATCATTTGCAAAATGTGGATTATTATACATCTAGATATAAATGTCCAGAAATAAAATCTAAAATTCCGATCTGTCAACTCATATTCATCATGTAATCTCAGACCCAAATCCCTTCAGTGTACTGCAGAAGTAAAGAATTGGCTCTAATGTACTGATGCCGAGACATTTGAGATCAGTCTGGCTTTATACTGTAGGTATGTAGTCATCAGTGGAGGAAACCAAAAATATATAGTTACCAATACCAACTTCCACCGACATACTACACCACTATAAAGTTTTGTCCTCATGCTGGTATTTGCTGATCTATTTTTTTTTCCTGCCAAAAAAATGTCTAAGCTGCTAAGTAGAATTATATGGTGTATTATACAGCTCTTGAGTCCTCATATTACCAAAAAAAGGTTCCCAATAACAGCAGCTGAGGTGTGGGGGTGAGCAGCAAGAATCAGAGACATCAAGCACTAAATACACCACGCACACACAAAGGAAAAAAACATACTCACACACATCCGCACAGCCACTTATCTATAAAATCTGCTACTCCAGCTTTCTGGCTGTCAGCTGTCCTGGGTTGCCCTGTTAAACACAGCAGCCAGTGACTTACACAGCTGTTTGTTTGTTTGTTTAATAGCAGTGTTTGAATGGTGGGGGTGAAAGCGAAAGGATTTTCTGTATGCAAGATTTTATGGACAGGGAAATGATGCTTATTACAAGATTTATCATCCCAGAAAATTGCAACAAGACTGATTTGCTGAATACAAGAGGGAATCACTTTTACGAGTGCCCTGTTGGGTTTTCGCCACCGGGAGTCCCATTTCCCTGTGAGCAGCTCGTTGCGTTAATGTTGTGGGGAGCCAGTAAGCAGGCTGCTGCTTTTTTTACGAGTGCCACATAAAACACCCAAAAAAAATAGTGGAACACCAATTAAAATGGAAAAAAAAGAAACAAAATTGCCCACAACAACAAAGTCGTAGTGATCCATTTGTGCGTCAGAGCAGGTATCCCAGACTGCGTCATGGGTTCCACTCCATTGGCGGTGTAAAGGATGTATGAGTGGGCTGAAGGGTTGAGCCTGCGCCCCAGCACTCAAGGGATCCATTCTTCCCTCCCTGAGTGTGGTGGGGTATTTTGGAAGCAGTTGCCATGGTTACCCCTCTGTCGTGGGATTTGTAAGGTTGTAGTAGCCAAACCACAATCCCAAAACAATTCCAAAAGGAGAATATGTATTTGTTGAAGGGGGTATAGTGTGCAGGGTGGAATTCTGATGGAGTAGAACACAGCGTGTTGGTACACATTAACAGCAGAATGTTTTTTTTTTTCCTCTCTTCATCTGGTTTGTGGATGAGAACCAGCTGACCTCGAGGTCTACACCATTTTCTTTTACGTCTTCTGAATTATCGCCAATTATCTCACAGAGGCTGTTCAAGAACCTACTCTGATCGCATATCGTTGTGATAGTCTCCTTGCATAACCAGGCTCTCTCAGGATCATTTTCTTGGGTTCTGGTTTAAAATAATGTCATTTTTTTAAACTGTTGTTCCTTTTTTGAAAGCCTTGAAGCGGTTGAGGAATTGGAAAGGGATTTTTTTTTCACTTTCTTTTTTTAGGTAAATTGTCCAGGTTTTTAAAAATGACATCATGCCCATCTGGTAAAAGGTTAACATGCTGTTTACAGTCAGTGGACCTGAGCTTGAGTTATAGGCAAATCCCACCCTCTTTCTCTCTGTGAAAACATTTATTGTTTTGTAGAAGACAGGATGATTACTGATTTTTGTGTGACGGTGCAAGGGCATGAATTCTACCCACAAATACACCCTCTTAATTGGAAAGTCCATCCTAAAACATGTTTAGTTATTTGGTGATGTATTTTTGTTATTCCTGTGAGAGCTTGCGTTGCAGTTGTTGTGTCCTTTTTGCTGTTAGCACATGAAAACAAGAGTTAATCATTTTCCAGTGAGATTCATTCAATCCTTGTAGCAGAGGCTTTGAATCTTTTGAATATGATCTGTTGGAGACGAGGATGCAATGAGGACATGAGAGAGATGGACAGACTAGAGGAGGACATGTAGAATGACATTAAAAATGTGAAAAGCTCACTATAAACTTATTGTTGAACACCACATGTTAATTATTCATTCATTCTTTCATTCATTTTCTGAAACGCTTTATCCTGGTGCCTATCTTAAGTGACTCGGGGCAAAGGCAGGGTACACCCTGTACAGCTTGCCAGACCATTGAAGGGCAAACACACATACACAACCAATCACACTCACACACCTAGTGGCAATTGGGAAATCAGCCAACTGTGCATGTTTTGGACTATGGGAGGAAACTGGAGTACCCGGAGGAAACCCACACAAGCATGGGGAAAACCTACAAACCCCACAAAGAAAAGCCCTAGCCTGGGACCCCAAACCCGGGACCTTGCTGTGAGGCGGACGTGCTTGCCGCTATGCTACTGTGCCGCTCATGTTAACTATAAAGATTAATATGCTTAAGTTAAAATGGATTTTTTTTCTTTAGCTCTGCTGAGAGATGCAGGTTAGTATTTCCTGGTTGTTTAGCTACAGCCTATCTGAAAACCATCTTTAACAACTGTTGTACATTGTTCAATTTTTTGAGACTCAATGAATGCAGTCGATTTGGAAGTGGGCACTTATTAGCACAACCACGTTGTCATCCTCATTTGCTAGCAATGAGTAAGATTGTTAAAACCTGGTGACTAACACGTTAATCAGCTTTGTCTCTTTTTCAGGTACAAACAAGAAGAGGAACCACTTAAACCAGAGAGTGAAGAGGCCAGATTACAAAGTGGCATACGTTCAGTTGGTGAGTGTGATTTCAGGGGAGGATAAAAAGCCTATACTTGTTTTGGGAACGGTTTGTATCTTGAGTTATTGTCGTTGCTGACCACCTCATGCTCACAATCATGAATGTTACGTGGTTTAAGCCGGAGGGAGTCTATTGTAAAACAACCTCCAACAGCGTCCCAGTCATCTGTTCATGAGAATGTTTTATTAAGTTGGCATTATGAGCTTTTGTCCCCTTTTTGAGGGCTTGTTCCTGCTTATATTTCTTTAGAGAGCCCTGAGGCAAAGGTGGCCTTTAATATGAAGTCCTCATCTTACTGTGGTCTGCTCCCAGTATCCCTGTGCTGTTTGTTTACTGTCTTTCTCACATACTTGGCCCTTCTCTTTTGAGAGAGAAGCCAGATTCTCACTTGGGCTGAAAGGGGCAAGAGGTCGTCTTTGGTTACGTGCAAGGCCTGTCGCAGGAAGTATAGTATAAAGTTCCAGGCAATGTATGGTTATTATCACAGGCAGCTCAGAGTTTTGTTTCTGTGGGCACCAGAATGTTAATGTTGGTCTTGGTCCAGAGGCAGCACCAGCTGCAGGGTTCACACCTGCGCTTGGGGTGAATCCAGGGCCATTGTTGGAACCTGGCGTTTTAAGTTCACCGCTTTGAAAGGGAGGAAAATATCTTCGGTGATCTTCTCTGATCTCCCTATAAAAGGTGCTTTGTTTTCAGAAGTTTTAAAGTTGTCAGAGAGGTATCAGATTGTTTATACTCCTTTTTAAGCCTCAATCTGAAGATGAATAAATAATTAAAGTTGTTAAAACACAGCCTTCTGTAATGGGATCAGCATATATCAATATTTTAAAGGAGAACTTCCGCTTTTCAAAAGCTGAGCCACTTCCTTTGCTGCCTTTGTGCAGTCAATTTAATCTTCTCTCAAATCCAGCTTCAAGTTGCCTGCATTGTTACTTCTGTACTTTGTAACTGCAGTAAATACACACCTCGACAGTTTTTAAAATCAATGTTAATGATGTCAGTTGTCATACAAAACTTTTCATTGGTGTGCTCATTTGGGTTTGAATCAAAGATTTGAAAAGCTGGAGCTCCACTTAGATATGCACAGATATGAAAACTAGTTTCAGATCTTTTTTTTTATTTATTTTTTTTTTTTTAAGCCTTGTCGGTTTGCAGAGAGGAAAAACACTGCACAAGAAAAAAAAACTTCTTTCACTGGTGGGTAAAAAAACCAAGATTGTTCTTAATTGACACCACATGTGGGGGAGTGTTTGGTGGTCTGATACCCACAGTGGTTCCCCCCATTTAACTCCTCCTCATACACGCTCCATGAGCTAATATTCCAGCTCTATTTCCCTTTCTATCCCCACTGTTTTACAAACTCCAGGATTGGAGGAAGGCACGGGGTTCCAGCTAAGGGAGGTAGACAGTGGTGAATGGGGCTGACGGGTGAAACTGAGGAGATGACTGAGTGCATAGTGTTGCTGTGCCAGAACACGGAGGTCCAGAGATGGGGCAGGGAGGTCTTGAGTGAAGAGAAAGAGAATATCTAGGTTTTGCAGGAACTGTGTAAGCCTGTCATGGGGCAGTGAGAAAAATCCTGACAAACATGAGTGCTGTCTTCAAGATGCACAGCTTTTGAATAAATGTTTATCGTGCTGTGATCTTTGACAGTTTAGCTGTTTCATATAAATGTGGTAGTGGTTGAGAAATTGTGAAGCATTTGTTTTTTTCTTCTTTCTTCTTTTTTTAGGTTTTCCCCTCCATGTTTTCATAACCTAGCATAATGTCAAAATATTACTACAACCCAAACGATTAAACAGAAATTGTTTTGTCATATCTGTGATTTGTTTATTTGCTACAAAGTAAAAAGGAAAAAGCTGAGTGAACAATCTTCTAACAGGGCATACACACAGGAAGAGATTCGTTTGTTGCCCTTTGCTTTCCCGTTGAAAGTTTGTCGCAAGGACTATTCATGCATAAAGCAATTCGCTCACCGCCCCAGACATTCTAGAGCATTGTTGCCTAGGTGACTCTCTTGCATATTTCCCACCCCCAAATGTTTGTGTGAAACAAGTAGTAGCTGGCTAGTTCACGTCAAGACCATAAATATATTGTGAGTATGCATATGAACATTGCTACGCTTCAACAGGAACAATTCACCCATGTTTCATTTCTCTTCACAGATAGCGCAGTTTATAGAGTACAGTCATAACTTATTCTCATTTCTTTGTTCAGGCAGATTTTCAGCTGCCTGTTTAACTGTAGAGATATTTATTGAGCTGGCTGTGAAATTTGTCTGAAAATTTATGAACCCACCAGACAACTTGCCAGGAATTTTTAGAAGTCATATTTGTGCATGTTAACTTATGGTAAAGGTTTTGTTGGCGTCATCTGTCAGTCAGCAGTTTCTTTTCGCTTCCATGGTATACACCTCAATTGCGTTGCCTGCAAATTTAACTCCATATCCGTCCACTTTGTCCCATCTCTTCATATCGCTGGCTTTCAGGGACTGAAGTGGTTGGTTGTCGCACATCACTGCGAATCTGTGTGTATGTACCCTGATTCTGGTAATTGGTGACTCCATATTTTTTCCAGGGGTTGTGTTAAAGCTGCTATAAATAGTAACATTTTTACAACTGCGTAGTGAAGAATGCTGCTATAACTTAACAAGTCTCCACCATACCAAATTGACCATTCTAAAGAGTAACTGGCGATATTTGAATTAAAGCGGAAACCTTTGATTCTGGGTATAGATTGTTGATATTTGAACTTAATAACCAAACAAAAATGCACTGCTCCTTCAGAAGTGCTGCACATAAATTCATGGATTGCCAAGACAACAACAACACCATTTCCTCTCCAGCCAATCAACAACAGGTCATGCTTGTGCGTAACAAAAATGCCCTCTGTTGCTGATTAGCTGGGAATGGGTTGTGTGGCTCACTTTGAGCCACTCTGCTGATTTCCCATCTACAGAGCCAGGGCTGTGTACGAACACCACTTTATTATTCTTTTTCTTTCTTTTTTAAGCCCGCACACAGAATGGACAGCTAGCAGACCATGAGGAGTTATTCATTGAGTGTTTTGGCTCCAACGTGCATCTGGCATGTCTCGCTATTGTTTTTAGTTTCTCTTGATGTGTTTAACTACGAGATAACTGTTACTTAAAGAAACGATTATATAACAGTTTTGTCGTTACAGTATACAGTTGAGGATGAGTAATGACTGAGGATGCGTTTCCTTCAGTGTCTGGTTTCTCTCAGCACTTCTTCCTCATGTTGTCTCAGAGAGTTTGGACTTGCCTTTTAGGAATCCGCATTTAAGTTCATAAATAGATTTTGGTAAAGCTGGATCATGGCAGTGTCCATTGTTAAAATCACTATGTAAATAAAAATGTAATGAATTTGTAGTAAGATTTCTGCCAAATTTTATTTTATTTGTATTTTTTGGTAACCAAAAACCTACACATTTTTAATTCTGCAAGTATTATCTGCCATCTGTGTATGCAAATGTATCCACAGTTTTTAGTAGTTTTTGCTGGTTGTTAATGTACTTGGCCATTGGGGAAACTGTACTGCACTGATCTGCCTGCCTGCTCCATCCTTCCCTCACTCCTGCACAAGACCCAGAGATACTTGAACTCCTCCACTTGGAGCAGGACCTCTGTCCAAACCCAGAAGGTGCATTTCACTCTTTTACGGCTGGGAGCCATGTCTTTGGACTTGGAGGTGCTGATTCTTATCCTGACCGCTTGACACTCAGCTGCGAATCGCTCCAGGGAGAGCTGAAGGTCCCGGATTGATGATGCCAAGAGGACAAATTCATCTGCAAAAAGCAGAGACAAGATCCAATGGCCATTATACCAGAACCCCTCAACGCCTTGGCTGAACCTAGAAATTCTGTCCATAAATATTATGAACAGAACCGGTGACACGGGACAGCCTTGGCGGAATCCATCCCTCACCGGAAATGAATCTGACATGTTCCTAATGCAGACCAAGCTCTGGCTCCAGCAATACAGAAACCGAATGGCCCGTAGCAATGGGTCGGATATACCATATTTCCGGAGCACACCCCACAAGATAGCCCAAGGGACACAGTTGAAAGCCTTCTCCAAGTCCACAAAGCACATGTGAACACGATGGGCAAACTCCCATGCCCCCTCCAGGTTCCTGTAGAGTATGTAGAGCTGGTCAAGAGTGTTGCGGCCAGGACGAAAACCACATTGATCTTACTCTCCAGTACTCCTGAATAGAATTTGCTGGGTGGGCTGAGGAGTGTGATTCTACGATAGTTTGAACACACAATCCAGTCCCCTTTTATAAAAAGGGGAACTACCACTTCGGTTTGCCAATACAGAGTTATGGCCCCAGATGACCACTCAGTTTTGCTGAGACGTGTCAACCAAGACAGTCCCACAAACATCCGGAGCTATGAGGTATTCAGGGCAGGTATTCATCAACGTCCAGAGTCCGGCCACTTAGGAGCTTTTTAACTACCTCAGCGACCTCCACCCCATTGATGGGCAGACCCCCTCCTGAACCCACAGGCTTGTCCCCTTTCACAGAAGGCGTGTTGGTCGAATTGAGGAGGTCCTCAGAGTATTACTTTCACCTCCCGTCAACATCCCCATTCAAGGTGAGCAGCTCCCCACTGCCACTACAAACAGTGTTTGTGGAGTACTCTTTCTGCCTCCTGAGGCGTCAGATGCTGGTCAAGAACCTTTTTGAGGCCAGCTGACTTTTTCCAGTCCCTCACTGAACTCCTCCCACGCCTGAGATTTTGCATCGGCGACCAACAGGACTTCAGCACGTTTGCCCTGTTGGTACCCATCCGCTGCCTTGGGAGTCCCACAGGCCAAAAGGACCTGATAGGCCTCCTTCTTCAGCTTGATGGCCCCACTACAGGCACCAATGACCTTCCGGCCACAGCTCCGGGCTGCCGCTTCAATAATGGAGACATGGAACATGGCCGAGGTGGGAGTTGAAAGCCCTTCTGACAGGAGACTCTGCTAAACATTCCCAGGAGACCCTGATTACACGCTTGGGTCTCCCGGGTCTGGACGGCAGCCTTCTCTGCCATTGGAGCCGCACTACAAAGTCGATCGTCAAACTGTGGCCTAGGGTGTCATGGTGCTAATGTGTGTGAGCCAGGTGGCGGCCGAAGGCGTGGGTTCTGCCGGACCGATCCTCGGATACTGACAATGGCTTTTGGGACATGGAATGTCACCTCTCTGGCTGGGAAGGAGCCTGAGCTGGTGCGCGAGGTTCAGAAATATCGACTAGATATAGTCGGGCTCATCTCAACACATAGCTTGGACTCTGGAACCACCCATCTCGAGTGGGGCTGGACCTTGTTTCATTCTGGAGTTGCTCATGGGGAGAGGCGGCGAGCCTGTGTGGGCATGCTTATTGCCCCCCGTCTTGGTGCCCACATGTCCTGACTGTTTGTGCTTATGCACCAATTTATATATATAGTCCCTAGGGGGTGTGCTAGAGGGTGCTCCCCCGGGCACTCTCGTCATCTTGGGAGACTTTAACGCCCATGTGGGCAATGACAGTGTGACCTGGAAGGATGTGATTGGTAGGTATGGCCTCTCTGACCTGAACCCGAATGGTGTTTCGTTGTTGGACTTCTGTGCTCATCACGGTTTGTCCATCACAAACACCATGTTTGAACATAATTATTGTAACTATTATTTTAAGTAAATCTAAAACAAACAGTCAGAATTGACCTTTCTTGTCACACATGAGTGTAATGATCCAGGATTTCATGGTGTAGCTATAGACAAATAGCCCCGTCACCATTATTGTTGTTCTGCAGGAGTCTTATTGTGCCTGCTAGTATTTGGCAGTAGCCATCAGCTGTTGCTGCTGCTAATTGCCGGTTGTTTGTTAGAGATCTCATTGCCTTGTCTCCAGAACCCAGAGTTTTTATTGGGGGAGTGTTTCAGTCTGGCCCAGCTGGTAACCAGGCTACCTTTCGGATCAGATCACGATGTTCTACCTGGGTTTGGAGCAAGCCCTGCTCAATTGTAAGAGAACAAAACAGTGTGAAACCCAATCTGGATCAGGCACAGTGTTATTTTCCTATTCAAATAGTTTCCTTCTTTTTAGAGTGTCCCCCTTGACCCAAAGCAAATTAACACCCTTTGAGTTTTCACTGAGAAAAGGATGTTTGGTGTTAAAATCGTAATCCTGTCAACACTAGGTGGCAACATTTTGCTTTGCTAATATTGATGCATCACTGGACCTCTGGACCTCTCCAGTCTGGATTCTTTATGGTTAAGAGTACAGTAAGCTTTAGGTTTCTGAAGATAAAGGAAAAGAGTGAGGGGCTTTTATTTCCATGTCCAAGACAAATGGTAGGAAAAATCTTCCTCTGTTCGACTTCACAGCTGGGTTCTATTGAATTCTGAATCTCAACTCTCCTCAATCCTATTTGCTGAATCAAGAGATTTCTCTCAAACTCTGAGAAATTGTATTCATCTAAACCATTTGGAATATAAGTCATCTGCAGCCTGTTTCTGCTCACAATTTCACACAGTTCATATTTTTCTTATGAGACTTGTTGGATACAAGGCTTGCCTTGTGGAGGTGCTCAAATTGTCCTTTTTTTGTAAAGGATTTTCAGTTGATGGCAGTTGTGTTAAACCCTTAGAAAGAGTTTTGTTTTATTTTAAAAATAAATAAATAAACATCAGAAATCTAAATTTTGGATATTGATTTTGAAATATGTTATAGCGCAGAATTTCCAACAAGAGTTTTGAATTTGGCAACAATCGGGTTTTGAGGTGAAAGATATAAAGAGAGAGTGCAGCATAAATAATGAAAGTAGAGGTCTCTGGCATCCTGTTTGAAGTCAGCTCACACATGCAGGTCTTCAGCAGGGAGCCACTGCACGACAGCTTCTGTAAGAGTCAGCAGGCACATACATAAGAACATACTAAGCCCATCACCCCCTCTTTCAGATACCTTGTGCTTCTCAGCTTGACCATTTCCTGCAGGTCTCTTTCATTTAGATATCACTGTAAACACTTTCAGTAATAATAAAAATCCTTTCATTATGCTTGACCTTTCCGTGCCCTATCACTATTCTGATCTCTGTCTCAACATGAAGGCACCACCCAGCTTTATTTTGGCCTCATTTTCAGAATAAATTTCTCAGATACTGGCACTGGTCTTCCTGTTATTCTGCCAACTTCCCGAGTTTTTTTTATTTTTTTTTTTATTTTTGCCACTTGACATTTTTCCAATCTTATTTAAAATATACACAAAAAAATTTCAAAAATGGAGGAAGAGGTCTAGACGTCATGTTTATTGGTGGATTTTCAACACTGTTGGGTTTATCTTTAGGGGCTGTTGACAGGGTCCAATATCCTGGTGGCCCAAAAATTAGCCCAGACTCCGGCAAGCCTGAGCAAGTAGTCAAGTATCGTTGTTGTCAGGCAGGACACCATGGAAGGAGTGACTCAGTGGCTTAAAAAATGACATGGCTGATTTCTGATACCAGGCTGAAAGTACCACCACTTCCACCCCTCCCTTAAGCTGGCTCCTTGGCTTGACTGTATTTATTTAACAAGCTGGACACTGTGCCAGATGATTGTCTAGAACAACACAGCAGGAAAAATAGGCTCGCAATCACAGTGGAAACACGCTTCTGTTTTGCAGTAATGGGTGAAATGTCTGGCTTATGGCTTTGACTCAGTGAGGAAACATAATACGTTTTGTTTCATTTTTCCCTAGCACTATTTTCACTTGGCATTTAGGTTTCATTAGAATCGTTACGGGAACAAAGACACTAAAGCCTTCTCTCCAGCTTGGTTCTCGTGAGGCAGCTGCTTCTTGGCATAGGGAATGCCAAGCATGAATCATGTTCTCAACTGCTCTGGGCAGTTGGTTTTGACAGCTGGGTCACTCTACTCATGTTTAGAGGAAGTGTGTTTTGCACAAAAGCTGGCCCTCTGTTGCTGGATGATGAAGGCTGTAGGGTCGGCAGTCGGACACACAGCTTGGCTCAGGTCCAGATGGACCAAAGAAGGTTCCTGGTCTTTTCTGATGTCTGTGATATGCCTTTGAGTACATGCTGATTTCCCAGGAAGAGAAGCACAGTTCACAACCACATTTGGTCATATTTGCATATTTAATTACTGAATTACTGAAAAGTGAATAATTTTCAGATGACTTCCATTAGGCTTGATAATAATTTAAGACCGGGCCTTATAGGCTACAACATTTAACTGGAAGCTCATGTGGAATGCTGATTTATGTTACATGCACATATCCCCCATTCCAAACACAAACATGTTTATAAATCAAGTATTTTAGCCCACAGGATTGTCACTGTGGTTAAATGGTGGTCAAAGTTTAGGTTGAAGAGAGAAGGTCACATGCTGGGTAAGAACATCTTGGTCTTGACTTGTGGTCAAGTTTGTTTCCTTATTTGTTTCTCAACCTGTGCTTTTGCTGCTTATGAAAAATGTCATTTGGTTCTATCCCTATACACCCTTTCTTAGAACACCAAAAACCCTAGCATGAGAATTTTCATTACATTTTGGCTAAGATGCATTACACAACAGGAAACTGTGCTCCATGTGCACTCACATGCACAGAAGTAAAGTAAATGCTAGTGTGTTAGCTAAAATTAAGAAGTATCATTTGAAAATCTCAGATGTTGCTTCAAAGAAATATATTGTACAGAGCAAAGCGGGTGTTGATCCTGGCTCTGCCACACAACACTATTCCAGCCAATCAACAAAGGGTTTTGCACAGCCCAAATGCGCCCTGTGCATGATTTGCTGAAGTGGAGATTGAGGTGGGAGTGTTGTTAGTGTCCACTGCTTTGACAACGCAATTGAATTTATTTGTTGTATTGATATTGCACATTAATTCCTGAATTCATGAAGTGGAGTTTCTACAGGAGCAATAAAATGAGTTTGAAGGTATTTGTTTGGCTTAAACATTATGCAACATTATTAGAAAAACAGGCTTTTCAGGGGTCTATGGTATGACATGATTAAGTGGATGGTATTGAAGGTTTCGGCTTTTGTCATAAGTGGACACAAACATTCACCTTTTTTGATATTTTTACTGCTGCAGATCAAGATAAGACATTTTATAGATGCAAATAATTCCAAACTCTGAACATAATCAAAGCTGACATTTAATATCTCGCTTTATTAAGCATTTGTGATTCAAAACAACCATTGTTAGCATTAACCTCTTCAACATATGTTTTGGGACTGACGTCACATCCTGACTGGCCTTCTTGCCAGCAATCTACTACCCTGATTATAGCCAGTTTCTGATATGTGTGTCAGGACCCAGAGATATGAGATATGATCTTAAGTGCAGATAAATAACTGAGGTTTGTGTACATCAGTTAATAGCCCAGACTTTGAACTCAGAGGAAGTAACAGTGCAACCCATCCAGTAATTTTGGTAAGAAGGAGCCTTTTACAAACTTTTTGGATTTCCTGGTCTCTTAACTAATAATGGTCTTCCAATGCAGTATCTTGTCTATCTTGTACAAACCAAGTATATGTTAATATAAGCTTTAGGAAAAATATTTATAGTTATAATGTTGGAGTAATGAAATGGAGAACCAGTGGTAAAGTTTTAAAGTGTATGACTTGTATGTATGTCCCAGTCTCATAGAGTGTTTCATAGACTTGCTGTTGATATAAGAGAGGTTTTCCCTTTCAACTTACTTATTTACTTTCAGCTCTTCACAGCACTTACAATGTATCACATTGTGGTTATTTATATATTTATTTGTTTTTTAAACCTGCTCATGTTGGTTTGCTATCATCGCTCTAGAGCACACATCAGACAAAGGTAAGTGAGGCTGGTAGGGGTTTCTCTCAAGTACCGTTGATCTTCTCATGACCAGGCCAAGTTCTTCTAGTTGTTCCTGTTTCAGTGATTGTGAAAAAAGGCACTAGAGTTGAGCATTGAGCAATTACGTTTATGTGCAACTTTGTTTTCTGCTTTCCTGTTTTTTTCTTTTCTTTTTTAAAGCAATCATCGGTACAGGATTTCATATCCATTCCCTGGAAATGCCCTTCCATTCACCTCCACAACACAGGTCACGCACTTAATCTGATTTTTATTATTATTTTTTTTTCTCCTCATGATTTTGCTTAACTCCTTTTTTTTAAACCTTTCTCTCTGTGGGTGCAGTTTGTGAAGTAAGATTAGACATGAAAAACAACCCCAGCAGAAAACAAAAATATCTTGGTGACCCCAACATTATTTGGGTTCCATGCTACATTCACATTGCTGTTTTACTCCGCCCCTTTCTTGTTGAAAGAAAAGAAACCTGTTATGTCTTCATGAAATGTGACAGTACATAATGTGTCTAGCACCTGGTGGGGGAAAAAAAAAAGAATTTAAAGGGATTTTTTTTGCCCTGTCCTGGTCCTGCTTAGTCAATGTTGTGCAATCTGCTAGTTGACTTAGTAGGCAGTGAAGTGTGTATGTTTCAGATATTAATGTTGTGTTTCGCCGGTAAATCCGAGCAGAAATGTGCCCCCCAAACTCCAGACTTATACAAAGCGTTTGTATACATCATATCCATTTAGACCATCAGCTGCTTTCAGCAGTGAGAGACTTGTTTAATGTGTATGAATGTTTTGAGGATATGAATATGCTGTTCTTTAATCAGACCACAGTCTGTCCGCATGAGAGTTCTTCCAGTGTTTATACAAGGTGTCCAAACTTTTGAGCCCCATGTTGGATTGTCATGCAAACAGGGCCCCTCTCCTGGTCTTGGCTTAAATGTGTTTTTCTTCAGCAGAGTTTACTACAGGTGAAAGGACTGAGCATATTTGGCATCCGATTTGATACTCTGTTACCAAGGACTCATTTAATAGGTTTGTTTCTCGTACTTTGACTTGGCTCGTCCTCTGTGTTTATAGTGTGGGGTTTCGCATTCCTACATGGTTAAGTTTGAACACCACTACTGCGTTTTGGAGGCCAGTCTGTTGATATTAGGTACCCCCACCACTCCCACGCCCCTTCACTTCGGCCCAAATAAGAGCTCAGCCTGATAGAAATGCTGGAACTCCAAATGTATTTGTCTGGAGCAGCACTGCTTCTCATTAAACATGGCTTGCAGCAATCCCCCTGTTTCCTCTTGTTGCTGCCCAACTTTGTTTTATCTTTGGAACAACATTGGTGAGCCTTAATCCACAGAGGGAAAGCAGCACCACCAGCATGTAGCCACTGTGTTTGGAGGGACCAAGCCAGCTATTTTTTCCCTTTTCAAAGTAATGAACTTCTCATTGTCCTCCTGGTGGGACCAGGCCATTGAAATGTAGTGGTCCATGCATTTTTGGGGGCTTAGTTTAGACAGAAACCAACATTCCATATGGAGATCATAATGTTCTCACTCTCTTTTCCTAAAGTTAGTAAAAAACCTGAAAGTTTGGGATATTTATTGTTTCTTGTCCCTTGTTAATTAATAGATTAATAGGCTCACCCTCTCAACTTCCTCTGCAGTTCATTCCATTGCACTGAGTAAGCCATTTAATATTCTGGCTTCCTTTTTGAAATTGTATTGTCCATTTTACGCAATAGTTTTAGCACTTCTGTTGTGAATAGAACCCATTTTTAAAGGAAAACATATCTTTCAATTTACTGAGACATATCGTTAGTGCAATTAATCCTTTCTCCATAGTTGAACCTCCACATGTCTTTCATTTGACATCAGAAGGAATTTTAAAAACAAATATGATGATTTACAGCTCATTAGGTTTTATAGAGTGAAATATGTTCAGTGGAAAGGAAAATATTTATTTAGCCAAAATGAGAGAGAGAAAGATATTAAGAAAATGGACAACTGGTTATATGGAATAGCTAGAGCTGTTTGTCTTGTTACTTGTCTTTATTACATTGAACCGTTGCTGTGGTATTGACTACATTATGGATGTTCTCCAGTCTTGAAGTAAATTAAGACCAAACCTGTCTTCAGCTAGAACAGCAGAGTAGATATTTCAGCTCGGTGTCGGTGAAAGCTCATTCGCTTGTCTAAAATCTCACTTATATGTAAGCAGTACTGCCTTGTTTAAAGTAGGACAAGTTTCCCTTATGAACCCATTTCTCTATCATCAAAATCTGGTCGCTCTCTTTTATAATGCATTAGAGACTGACTGATAGTGTTTTCTCATGTGAACTTGAAGTTGCACTGTCACGCACGTACAAACCATATTAGGCTATTTCTCATCTACTGGACGTATTCTGTTTGGAACAGGTAAGGGGTGGTGCCTGTTTAGAACATACAGGAGGCAGGACATCATGCCAAAAGCATGCTCTGGAAAGGTATAATTTGTCTGCAGATTTTGATGTGAGGGTGCACAGTGATTTAGTGGTTATCATGTGTCCCTCACAGCAAAAAGGTCCTGGGTTTGAGTCCCGGTCTTGTTTCTGTGTGGAGTTTGCATGTTCTCCCCTTGCTTGAGTGGGTTTCCCCCAGGTACTCCTGTTTCATCCCATAGTCCAAAAACGGCCATATTGCCTCTACTTGTGTGTGTGTGTGTGTGTGTGTGTGTGTGTGTGTGTGAGAGAGAATGAGGGTGTTGGCTCTGTGATGATCTGACGAGCTGTTCAAGATGTACTCCGCCTTTCCCTAATAAGATTATGCGGTTCAGCAATTGAGTGAGAGTGATTTTGATGTTGCTGTTAACCAACAGCAGTTTCCTGATTTTCATTGTTTAGCCAATTATTTTTATTGCTGTCTTCATAACCCTTTTTCTACATGACTGGATGTTTGTGTTCTTTCGGTTTCACGTCAGTATCATGACAGTTGTGTCAGTTGCTGCGAATTCTCCGCACAATGACCTGTTCTATTCACATAGACTCAATCAGACATTACACAGACTTTGTTCTTAGGAAGCTGGCAGGTTAAAGCCCGTTTAATGTCCAGCTCAACTGCTTTGGGCATTTGTGTCATCACGTACAGCTCTTTTAGGTAATGCCTAGATAAGTTTCACAGTTGCAGTACATGTCTGAAAATGGCTTGTTTTTCTAGGATACTTTTAAACAGCCTCTCAGATGTGTGATGGATGACATTTGAATGGATGTAAAACAGGACTCTTACAGTAAAAGTCGGTAGGCATGGCTTAGGAAGCTTAAGATGAGAAGTCAAACTGTAGACTCATTTCATGTTATCGCTACTTTAACCTAAAGGAATTTTTGCTTTCCACACAGAGTCAGCAGCAGACGTTCCAGTTTCCAGATATCTTTCCTGAGAAGGAAAAACAGCATGAGGAAGGTTCTGTGGAGGCCTTGCAGGAGAAATTCATGGAGGATGAGCAGCAGAGGCAGAAACCAGACCCTAGGAGAGGGGGAGTCACTGAATGGTTTGGCCTCTAAAGACACATCGCAAAAGGCATGAGAAATAGTGTGTAACACGTTTCTTTTGCATTGCTGGGTTATTTGCAGTGATATCGCCTGAACTTGGCCCTCTACTTCCTAGACACAGTACATTCTGTGCTGTCTCTAAACATGCCTGAACTCACAGTGCATCCCTAAAGCCTTGTATATTATCAGCCTTGTGTCTACTCTACTGTTATCACCCTGCAGAGGTGAAGTTAACACAAAGCAGCACACAACTCCTCATCATAGGCTTATGTTCCTCTGAAAGAACTGTCACAATTCATGTGTGATTATGTCTTTTGAGCAGAGACTGAAGCGTCCACAGCGGAAAACTTAAAATGATTAAATGTTTGTCAATGCATTGTTCCATTAAAGACTTCCATGTATTAATATTTTTTAGACTCCATGCATATTAATGACAGGATTGTGGATTCCATTAGTAATTGTCTGAATTTGTGTTTTTATCTATCTATCTATTATGTGTGTGTGTGTGTGTATATCTATCTATCTATCTATCTATCTATCTATCTATCTAGAGAGAGAGAGATATGTATATATGTATATACACACACACACACACACACACACACACACACACACACGAGTGTAATCTCTTAATTCTTCCTCTCTGTAATTGCATTGTTTAGACAGTTGAGGGTGCAATAACATGCAATAGAGAGTAAGTATGGGAGGTCAAAGTAGGCAGAAATAACAGCCAGAATGCAGTGACAACGCAACAGTAATATATCTAAAGTGGGAAAGAGCAGTTGCACTATTGACTGTTCAAATAGTTTCAACAACTAATTTGAGCCATCTTTCTGTATACTTCTAAAAGTTAAGAACAGAGGTAAAGTTGTCTTATGTTTAAGCCTGATTACAGCCTTCACAAATAATTATAAAAAAAGATATTAAGTAGATTTAACTTTTTTTAATATATTTTTTAAATTTTTAATAAAGAATGTAAAAAACAAAAAAAAAAAATTCACTAACTTTTATAATTGTTTATGTAAATTTTTGTTATTAAGAAAAGAAATATACAAGTTGATAAACAATAGGAAAATAAATATTACATTTTAGGGGAAAAAATGTAATAAAAATATATGTGAATTAGGTGAATCTTTATATATCTCTAAGGTAGTAAAACTTCTATGACCTGTGAATTTATCAATCTTTTTCTTATCCATTGGAAAGCAAGTAGGTTTGCTGCAGCAGCTGGAAAGCAAATCAAGCCAACTTAAACCTCTGACATATGCTTGGGTTGTCGGGTAAAATTATGTTTGTTCCCTTGTGAGCAATGCTGGAAACTCTGCTTTATTGATCAATAAAATCAGTTCCATCAGTATCATTCTACAAACTAGCCCGAACATTCCTTCTGCGAGTATTGATGAGAACAGTGTCTTCCTGCTGTTGTTCTTCGTCACAGATGTCTTGAGAACCCTATGCCAGTTCTCATACCAGAGAAGTTGACGTCACTCTGCCATCCCAGTGATCACCAAGGAGAGCGTCAATATTGATGGTGTTTTTCCATTGTTTTCTGCTGGGAAACAAGGACCCCCTGCATTGCTATAAAGCAATTTGATTGGAGAAGTTAAGACAACAGCTGGACAACAGAGAGAACACTGTTGAGATGAAAACTCTGGATTCCTATCCACTGTTCTCATCGTCTGAAGAAACCCCACGTGAAAGTTTGGAAATCTTGCGCAGCATTTGCCAAGCCCCTACTCTGCTCTTGCTTATATCTAATAAATGCGCAGTTAAGTTTACATAAGTGCTGATTATGCATTTTGTTTTTCTTTTCATCGCATACCAAAGTTTGCAAGTATGACTTGCATAAACGAAACTGAGCATTGACAGGAATCCCATTCAGTAACCAGAGTTTAAAGTGCAAGTGATTAACTCATTTTGCCCAGTGCAGTTGTAGCAGAATAAAAAAAAAAACAACACAACCCATTTCATATGTAGTCAGTAGAATTCACCGTGTGTACATTTAAAAAAAAAAAAAAAAAAAAAAGGAATTTTAAAACCTGAGTATAAACAATAAGGGAAAGAATTCATTGCTAAATAATATAACTGTATACACTGCCCTGCCAAAAAATAAATAAATCACCACCTGGATTTAAATGAGGAAATAGGCAAAAGCCTTTGATTGGATAATTACTACAGTGATTAGGTTTCAGCTAGCAACATGTTATTTAACCATAACTGATGCAGTGAGTATCTTCTCATTTCTTAAACAACACTCTTTGGAAGACAGATCTTGTGGTTGTGGAAAAGATGTCAATGCATTTCAGAAGAGTCAAGTTACTATCAAGTAAAATAACCAAGGAGATTGCTGAAATTACTAAAATTTGGTGAAGAACTGTCCAGTGCATTATCAAAACCTTGAAGGGTAGTGCTGATCCATATACTTTGTGCAAGAAATGTGATCAGAAAAAAAAATCTTGACAGTGAAAGTGATTTCGATTATGCAAACACTCAGAGTGGTTGAATAATACAAAATGGACAGTAAACTTACGGCTATGTTAAATAGTGAAAGTAAAAGAATTTCCACATACACATAATGTTATGAGAAATCACAGGATTGGGACTAAACACCAGTTTGACATGTGAGAAGAATCAGAATAAAATGCTTCAGTTTGCCTTGCTGGACTGTAGAGCAATGGGGAAAAGTCACGTTTATCTTTTTCTCAAGTCTTGTGTGTCGGGATAAAAAGGGACCCTCAGGAAGAGATGTATCCATCATGCATAGTGGCCACTATACAAGCCCCTGGACGAAGAGATTTGATCTTGGGTTTCTTTAGTTGGTCAGGTCAGGATTCAACAGTGTTACATATCAATAAAAGGAAATAAGCTGACAAGATTATTCCATCCACCAGTGTAGATTTTTTCTGGACTGGGAAAAAAAGAATGTTGCTGAAAAAAACAATGAATGCATGCTGTAAACAAAAACATTACAATGTAAACAAAATATTAGAATTTGCAGCTTTTTATTTTTTCAATTGTGTACATTTTCTACTCTATAGCATCCATTTTATTTTATAAAAATATACAAATTTTCTTTTTTTTAATGTTACCATTCGGTGTTGTAGGCATTGAATATGGTCTCTTCAAAGAGTTCTAAATGTTTCACAGTTTTAATAGTTTTGCCTGCAGTTTATTTAAATTATACATCACAATGCCTATCCAGTGTCACACAGCTGAACTGTCTTCAGTATCATGAGAAAATATAAGTGGATGGAAAATTGGTTAGCTTTTAGATTTTTGGTGTATGTTCACAAATTTGTTGCCATTGCAAAAACCATCAGGTGTATATATAACAATATAGCATATATGCTAGCAGCAGTGTTAGCAGCTTATTATTTATTTGTGTTTCCATAGTAACTACTGCTTATGGCATAGTATGGGAGTTTTAATGTAAAGTAAAGTTCTGTATATTGTAATCGTTGGTGAATAATAACAATTTTATGTTTGTTTAGTGTGTTAAAATATCATTGCCTTCATTATGGGTAACTGAGATGTTCTGAAAACTTATATCTGGATCAGAACTGAAGATAGAGCAATTCTATTTAACACCATCGCAACAATTTGTCAATGAAAGTGTTGGAAGAATAAATAAATATTAAATAAAGTGTTGGAATATTTTTAGTATGTACATTTCCAAATCTATTTTTCATTTGTAGGTGTTGAGTATCTATAAAATATCTATAAATATGAAAACACTACGCAGAATAATAACTTTCCAACATTACAAAAATAACTGTGATAGCTGCTAGATATCAATTATTGCTCACATATTATCTATGAGTGTTTGTCTAGAATGTGAATGCCTGGATGAAAATGTACTCATTTAATCCACATGATTGAGGACAGGGCTGGGACACAAATTGTTAAATGACTGATATGTTTCTTCCATTTTAGAGTGCTGTGCTTCATCCCTTCCATCTGTTACCATGCGTCTTTTTTATGACATGAGTGTCTGTGGTGGTGGTGTTTGTGTGTGTGTGTACAGTACAAGTCATTTGCGAGCTTGGCTTTAAAAAGCTAATGGAAGTAAACCAAACATTTTAAATAGTCTTTCAATTTCCCTGCCTTCCATACTATGAGTGTGAGCATATAAGATATACATGTAGCTTGTTTTTATCTGTGTTACACAGACACCACCATCAATAGGAACGCGGATTATACAGAAGGTTCTAAAATTGTTTTTAAGCTATCTATGCTTAGACAGTGATAATCCTCCTTTTAAATCTTTTACAGCCTTGCTAGTCTCTAACCCCCTTTGAAATGTCAGCATCATCTAACTAACCACAGTAGAGATGACCTATTGCGTGTTTTACTGGGGTGGTTTTTTTTGTACTTTTGTAATTATTTATTTATTTTGTAACGGCTAATTTACAAGAACTATCAGGAAAGATAAACTAACCTTTTCAACAATATTAATATATTGTGGTTTCTGTCAGCCTAATAAAAATGTGGCTTTACAAACATCTTGTGTGGTCTGGTAGTTCAGACTGTAATGGGGCTACTTCCTCCTCATATTAACAGCTGCTGTCATTTTGACTCATGAATGGTGGCTGATACAAAACAAGAGTTCTTCGAGAGACCTGGTGTGCAGAATAAATGAACAGCATCCAAGTAACCTTTCTGAATGCTGAAATCCGTCTGCCATTCTGTCCAAGTCTGTCTGTCAAAAATATATATATATATATATATATATATATATATATTTATATATATATATATATATATATATAAATAAATAAAGATGATTGCATATTTGAAGTATTGCCTGCAGTGTTGGTGTTGCAATAGGAGATGGCCAAAGATGGACAGGCAATAAATACTCCATCCTATAAATAGTGGCAAAGCCAGGCTTTAGAAAGTTCTTGCATTTACTACTCATTTTACTGTCAATGTTCACTAAGATAACTGGAGCAGACCCTGTGCAGGCAGGAGTTTTGGATGGGAGCCAGACACATTCTTGACTCCCCTAGGTTGCTGTTAGTTCATCTGAGCTCAGCCAATGCACTCTGTCACCCCACGACTTCTCTCTCAGCCCCATCCACAAACACTGTTGTTTTCTGGCCCGACAGGAGACTGCATCTGAGTACCCGTGCGCACAGCTGTCGTTTGTGACATTCTTTTATATATTGTTACACATAAAATACTGAATATTTCCAAATAATGCACAAAGAGCCAACAGAAGTTTTTTTTTCCTTAAAGGGGCAGTTCATAAAAAAATCTAAATGTAATTTTTTTATTGTAATAACTAATTTAATAATTAATATCATCAATAAACTAGTATAATATCAGCATAATGAATAATATATTATTAGAAAGTGACACATTTGCCCATACCTAAAATATTATCTAGTATTTCTGATTAAGTTTTTTTTTATTTATTATTAAATTATTTTACATGGTTTTAAATTAGGCTCATTTCAAGCTTGAATGGTTCTTTTTCTTCTAGAATTAGGGGGAAAATAAAAAGTAAAATAGCAATTTTGTAAGTGAAGCATATTCAGAAATAGGGTTCATAGTCAGATATTTTGGTTTATTGTAATCTCATATTAAGAAATACTGAATATATCTGACTATATGATGATTCATAAGATGACATGCATTTAAACTGAAAGGTGAATGGTTTTGTATATTAACATACGCAAAAGTTTTAGATCTATAGTGTTTAGCGTTATTACTGTATTACTGTCTAAATAGAAAAAAAATATTTTTTTTATTCTCTACTATTTGTAATCTTTTTTTTGTATGTTAAAGAATATTAAGAAATAAAAATACAAATACAAAGCGCAAATACAAAATAAATTAAAGAAAAAAAAAAGTGCTTTTTCCATTAGCTCATAATAGTTCCCAGTTCTTGGTTTGATCATGTAATTGCACATTTGCTGTGCAACCAGGAGCTCTGTTTCATCTTAACCCAGGTAATGTCACCGCACTCAGTTAAGCAGCAGTATTGTTCTTTGGACAAAAGATGTGTTGTAAGTATACGGGAAAAGACAGAGGGTGAGTATATCACTCCTGACATCCTATTATAGTTCTTTTTTGCAATCAACAATGCTTCATTCCAACTGGGTGGTCTTTAAAAAAAGCTCCTAAGAAATGGGCTGTAAATAAGTTTATTATAACAATAAAATAAAAGTTAGAATTGACAAGACTTTCTGATGTCTACAAGGAAACAAACAAACAAAAAGGTCCAAAGTGCTTTAGAGAATTGTGTTTGTTACTGCTGTAGTCACTATCCGTTGTTCTAAGTGTGACCAGTTATGGCACCTGTTTGTAATAATGAAAAGGAAATGTGCAGATGAGAATCATTTAGAAGTCACATTAATCATTTAGGAGACACTAGCTCAGGCTTTACTGTATACATGGAAAGGGAAAATGGTGAATGTCTTAGTCAGGGACTGGAAAAATAGCACCACCACCTCATGATTTGCTCTGAGTTTGCTAATCAAGAGGAATTAAGTTGAAGTCTTGAAGCAGGGTTGATATTCAAAGGCTTCTATTGTTACTCTACCAATATTTGTCGTAAGTTTCCTTTTTAATTCTCTTACTTCATATAAACATAAACATTTAGACATTTGGAAAACGTGAAAGGTTAATTGAACAACATCATTGAAAATTAGGGTCCAATCAAGTATGACATCAATAGATATTTAAGGAATAGGCTGACAGCTTCTTGAACATCTGGGAATGCTGAGGTTTTTTTTATTTAATGGATATGCAAAGCCCCGTTGGTCTTACTCAAAGAGAGATCACTGTGAATGCCTTAAGCTTTTCATTGTTCAAACCTGCACGCAAGGCTTCTGAGGATATTTTGGACTGGACCAAGCGATGGCTGGAATGCAAAGCTTCTGAAGAGGCTTTAATTTGAAGAGGTGTTTGTTGAAGTGATGCTGGATGATGTCTTTTTGTCTGGTTTCTATTTAAGTGTAACCCTACTACACTTCATACAACATCTCAGCCAGGCCATCTTTCTCTGTCTCCCTCTATCTCTTTCTTCCACTCTGTCTGTCTGTCTCTCTATCTCTTTCTGCCTCTCTCTCTCTCTCTCTCTCTTTCTGTCTCTCTATCTCTTTCTGACACTGTCTGTGTGTCTGTCTGCCCTTCTCTCTCTCTCTCTCTGTCTGTCTCTATCTCTTTCTGTCTCTATCTCAGTCTGTCTCTCTCTGTTACTCTGTCTGTATCTCTATCTCTTTCTCTTACTCTCTGTCTGTCTGTCTGTCTCTCTATCTTTTTCTGTCAATGTCTGTCTCCCTCTCTCTCACATTCTCTTTCTTTTTCTCTCCTTCTCTTGCTCTCTCATGCCTTTGACTCAGTGGAGACCAGAGAGAGAGACAGAAAGAGAGATGAAATTGTAAACGATGAGCAAAATGTGTGGCCTAAACCCTCAGTGAGATTACAATGCAATTGTCTCTCTGGGAGGCATGCAAGTTGACAGCAGCCAATTGAAGATCCAAACACACCTCTGATTGCTTGGGATCTGACCTCCTGACTTCCCTCTTTCAGATGTCAGGCAGAGGGAAGAGGAGGGGTCGGGGTCATGTGGGTTCCTTAGGCAAAAATTGAGACGGCTTTGCTGAGGGCCTCAACCAGATTCTAAGGATAATTAAAGCTAATGTGATACAGATTAATACTGACTCTCCTGAGGTGGTGGATAGGAAAGTGACGAATGAATGCATTATTGAGATCGGTGAGAAAGAATTTTTATTTTTGCTTGGCAGGGCCGTTCTCAAGTAACATTTAAGACTATTGAGAACACATCCGAAGACTTCATTTAGATGGAGGCAAGTAGGGAAAGAGTGAAAAGAGAAATTGTGCACATAGAGGAGCAGTGAAAAAGAAAAGAGCGCTGTCCTCATAGAGCTGTTGTGGTATGGTTCAGGTTATTTTGCGGTGGAAGCTTTGAAAAAGGAAAGTGTAGTGCTATGCTGAGCAGCCCATACCCGCGCACTCGCTTGCATCTCCCAATGGGAGGTTTTAGGCTTTAAAATGGTTTCCTGTGACGTAGATTGTATGTTTGATTTGCGCTTTGCGGGGCTAGTATTATTCTCCAGAGGGGAGAATCTAGCACGCTTTCATTTCCTCTCTCCCAACAGCCAGCACAAAGTTGGCAAAGAGAAACTAGAGGATTGTAAAGTCTGATTTTTTCCTCTGCATGAAAAGCACATTTTTGTGTTTTCTTTAGTTGTAAATGTTCCAGTGCTTGCGCTGCAAATTGACGTATTGTTCCCTTATAATTAGACCCATTCATGTTTGAGTGTTTTTCAATATTTTGAGACTCTCCAGTGTTTGCTTTTGCTCAGGACTTTCAGAACTAGAAAATTCAATCCCTTGTCTTTTTTGGAGGGGAATTGTGAAAAAGTAAGTAAAAAAATGGTTTTAGAATTTTCGACCAGGGTGAAGTGCCTCAGTACTAATTGCGGACAATGGATCCCGGATGGGAAATGGTTCCAGTGCAGTTGAGTCCAGGTTATGTTAGTTCAGCTGGCACTTAGTTGTGTGGGAAGCCATGCAATCCCTGTGGTAGTCAAACAGTGCCCAGAGTAAGCACTTTCTGCTGGTGTGAAAAGGCCACTATTCTGCACAAGCAGCACCCCAGATTTTCTTTTAATCCATTTGAAAATCTGATGTTTACTTCATGAATGACGTGAAGCATTAAATCAGGAGTGATCTGTCTTGTGTATTGCCTTGCTTTCAAACAGCTTGTGGTAAATAATAAATCTTAAAAGATGAAAGTACAATTAAATGTTACAAGACTTTCATATCAATTTATTCTTTCATTGTTTTCATCATCCATCCATCGTGAGTGGAGCCTCATGAAGCATGAAACATGACCTGGATGATTGTCCCATGACTGTGGCACCACGGTAAACCGAATAAGGTTTCTAAAACAAAACAAAACAACAACAACAAAAAACAGAATTGATTTTATTAATGAAACTGAAACCCTAAAAATAGAGGCTAATATACCACTGCTCAGACATAATAATAAACACACATATTGTCTATCACACAAATTTTCACCAATCAAAACAATGCTAAAAATTAATGCGAGCACGGAACATGAACTCATTAAATGGATAA
>JAOUQZ010000010.1:7877318-7890319 GCA_028564935.1 Neosilurus hyrtlii | reverse complement strand
ATGGTGAGGTCTGTATGACTCATACGTTATGCATACGCTGCTTGATAAGTTGCCATAAGTTGTAGGTAAGTTCTCATAAGTTGAATATAATGTCTAGCATACTTTGAACCTACATATAACTTATACCAACAAATGCCTAGCATGTTGTCAGCGTTTGCAACTTATGACCAACATAAGACAAAGACTGATCGGTTCTTTGTTTGAACTCCATTTTATATCCCAATCCACCTAAATGCTGCTGAAACACACATAATTTGCAAAGAAGGATGTTCAGTAAAAGTTCTGTGGTTGCCCGGAACACATCAAATATGTCAATATATACGCTAGAGATATGTTAGATAAGTTTTCCATAGCTTCTGGATAAGTTACATATAAGTTACGTATATGTTCAAAACTGGAATAACATCGATAGCTCAGCGTATGCCAGCGTTTCATAGACATTTGTCATACGTCAGCATAAGTCCTGCAAATCGTTAATATGTGACAAGGTGGGTCTTCTCACAGCTGTTTGAGTGTGTTAAACCAATTGGTGTTCCAAAGAAGAGGCACAAGGATCTCATGAACTCTTCTTTGTTGATATGTGGAATCAACCCCAGTGAGTAAAACAATCTAGTAGCTGACCTTCTGGCTGGGAAGAACAAAATCAGATAAGGCATACACCAATTCGAGACAGCAAGAAGTGCTGAGAGTGGAGAAAGATTGCCAAGAAGATACCTAGCGGTCATGGTTAATGCTCTATTAGTGCTTATTGATTCAGCATACTCGCGAGTGGCAGCGACGTCGACAACGAAATGACTGGTTTATGATGTTATAAAACAGAAGGTTTTAAAATTGTATCGCACTTTACTCATAATCTGGACATTTAATAGCCCTTTCTCAAAGCAAAGAGCATTATTATCATTATTACATTATTAAATTCCCAGAGTGCCCTGCAACAAGGCAGAGCTTAAATGATAATTGACTTGCAGGTACAGAATAATCTAGAATATGCTGGGATATCTGTAGGGGAATATGCGGTCAGGTGGTAGTTTGGATACAGCTGTAAACAGAAAGTGATGACATTAATTGTTAAATTGGTTTAATTTCAGTCTAGTTTAAAATGTGATGCTGAACGCTCTGTGATGCTACAATTCAGAAACATCCCATGGTGAGGCTGAAGCCTATCTCACCTGACACTGGGCGAAGGCAGGGTACACCCTCAACAACTCGCCAGAGCGTCACAAAGAAACACATGCATCCATTCACACTAGCACTCACAACAAGGGGCAATTTGGAATGGGCAGTTAGCCTGATGTGCACCTTTTGGACGGTGGGAGTAATCCGGAGTACTCTGAGAACATGCAAACTCCACACAGAAATGCCTGAGCCCGGGACTCAAACCCAGAACCTTCTTGCTGTGAGGCAGATGATCATGGTGCACTAATTCTAATCATATAAAAATTCACTGGGTTGCTGTCATATCTTTGGATTTGAGAGGGTAATCTCTTTCTGTAACATCATCACAGAATGTGCATGGTCACCCTTTAACACACTGGTGGTGAAGAGACCAAGAGAAGCGACAGTGAGTTCGGCCCCCAATAGAGCATCAATAAGTGGTCTATTCCATTGCACGGGACGTCCCACAACCACTGTCCCCACTGTGGTGGATGCAATTATTCTGCCTTCTCATGAGTTGTTAGACTTGGAAGTGAACATGAAGACCCCTCTTGATTACATGAAGACAGTGTTACCTCATCTATCATTTGTTAAGGTAACATTACAAAAAGTTAACATGGCTTGAATGCACCCTAGATGCTCAACACAACTCTAAATACCTGTAACTTCCTTAAGATGAACTTCCTCTACATGAACACAGACTCTGATTTCAGGTCACTGAACATTCTGGAAAGTGGATTTATACTCCCTGTACACTAGAATGATTTATACTCGCACTAAACCCAAATTAACATGGGTTCCAGTTTGATGATGAATCGTTTGATCATGGGTTCTGGTTTGTTTAATCATTCATTTTCTGAACCACTTAATCCTAATCAGGGTCATGGGGAGGCTGGTGCCCATCTCAGCCGCCTCTGGGTGAGGGCAGAGTACACCCTGGCCAGCCAGGCCATCAACATGCTAAGCAACCTACTTTTGACAAAAATCAGTAACGGTTCCTTTACATGCCTCTCAGAGGGTGAGAGATATTGCCAGCCTCTGATAACCCAGTTAACCAGGTAACCAGATAACCCAGGGGACAGCAGTGACATCCCGCTGACAGTAGGGCTTGAACCCCCAACCTTGGGATATGCAGTTATCCAGCACCCTACCACCGGGCCACCACTGCCCCCAGGATATAGACACATCCAGATAATTGACTTGCCTTCACACAGGGTTTGTTTCACTGGTGATATTGATCTGTCAGAAAGGGGCAGTTGTTCTGGACATAAAGTAGCCATGACCAGATAACACATCAGATCAATTCCATCTGGAATGAGCAGCAAATATGCACTGGTGAATTATTTGCATTCTTTTTAACTATAAAACAGGACGATCTCAGGACGTCACAATTAATCTGTGACTGTAAATGGATTTTATATTTGCTTGTTAACTGATGAAGTAAAATCAATCCATGTTGGTTACTGAATTAGATTTTAGGTTGACTGCACAAAAGGAACGGTGACATGATTCTTGTTTTGAAACCATCTTGGATTGTAATCTGAAAAATTGAAGCGGATGAGGCCGTGCAACCGCGGAGCGCAGATGCTCATCACCACAGCTGGAGCTTTTGCTGCTTTCAGCCTCATGACTATCGCAGTAGGAACGGATTACTGGCTTTACTCACCCGGAGTGTGTCGCACCGAGAGCACAGGCGACAACGAGACCAGCCAAAAGAATGAAGAGGTTCTTACACATTCAGGGCTCTGGCGTCAGTGCTGCATGGAAGGTAAATAGACGGAAACAATATTCTGTAAAAGATATCATTATTTAGTCACAAAAAAAAATCACTTATATTGCAGAATTTATGAAATCTGAATATATTAATATATATCAACTAACTTCTTATATTTCATTTATAAAATTCATAAATGTCTGAGTAATATGAGTACACACTTGAAGATTGATGTAAAAATTATAAATAATCACATTTTTATTGGTATATTGTGCAATAAACCCTTTAGTTAACCTGTTCAGCTTGAATGAATAATCTAATTCTATATCTCATTATGAATTAGTACTAATTCTTAACCTTGGAACTCAAGAGTGGAGTCAGTACATTAGAAATGTTTTTTTTTGTTTAATTTAGGATTAGAATTCTACTTAAGAAGAACTTTATTAAACAGAACTTATTTTTCAGTATTTATTAGCACTTAAACTGCACTCATTTAACTCATCATCAGTGGCTCATTTAACACTAAACCTTAAATATTTAAAATGCAGAATTAATACTACTCAGATGTTATTATTTCATGCTTGATGTTTTAGTAAACTTTAAATATTAAAAAACGGTTTATTTGATATTATCACCAGTAACAGTGGAGCTCCATACTTATGCAGATTTTGTTGTCGCATCCGTGCTGTTGTGCCCACACAGTCAACCCAACATACGCACATGCCTGCCGTCAGCACTGAGCGCATTTACACTTCGAAGAATATGTTCTGGTCTAGCTCTTTCTTTACTGAAAGTCAATGCAAACATTTTCAGAGCTCCGATTTTAAATTTAAAATTTTTCATTAATTAAATCACAAGTAATTAGATGCTACCACCACCTGAATTTTATAACACCACAGTGATGCAGGAATGTAATGTGGTGTTTAATGAATCTGGAATTAAAGCCACTGTATAGTTTCCCTCAAATTACTAAACTTTTAAAGTTAAATTAATATTTTGGGTTGAAAACTAGATTTTTCTTAACCTTAAGAAAATAGGAAGGGTCCCTTCGACCCAAATCTCTGACCTACATCATTGCCTTTAATGGAAAGTGTAATGAAGCATTCTGGGTGTTAGAAGGATGTCGATACAACACTCAACACTAATGAGGCTGTAAATTCATGTTAAAGCTTCAATGTAGAGTTTCAAAAGTGAATCCATGAACACACGTTTTATTAAAAAAAAAAACATGTAACTGGATTCATTCATTCATTCATTCATTCATCTGCCAAAATGCTTAATCCTATTAGGGTCACGTGGAGGCTGAATCCTATCTCAGCGTAAATTGGCTGAAGGCAGGGTGCATCCTAAGCAACTTGTCAGTCTACAGACACACACACACACACACACACACACACACACACACACACACACACACACACACACACACACACACACACACAGAGTTAAACTGGCTACTCTAAATTGCTCATAGGTGTGAATGTAAGTGTGAGTAGTTGTTGGTCCCTGTGTTAGCCCTGTATTAGATTGGTGACATCTTCAGGGTGTACCCTGCCTCTCACCCAAAGTCTGCTGGGATTGGCTCCAGTTTCCCCCAGTGACCCTAATGGATCATTAGTACAAATAATGGATGGATGGATTGATGTTTTCTCTTATCTCCAAGTATGCCTTCCTTCCTGCCTGTCTATGCACCCTTTTTTGGATATGATGTCATAGGTTTTCCAGTTAAAGGTAGTAAAAGCTTTTAGAGGAAAAAAACTACTCTCAATCAACCAACAGGGCTTCCCTACATCAAACCACTGCAGACCTTTCTTTTTATGCATCATGGAACAGCTATGTGTTCCATCATCCTAGATGACTGCCCTACTGTTGATTTTCCTCCTCTCTCATTTTCTCCATCTGTTTGATCTTATTGTAGAAGACTGTGCAGAGTCCTGCTTATTTACCAGTGAAGAGTGTACTGACGTCAACTGCATGGCCTGATGTTTGGAATCAAAGTATTTTCCTGTGTCATGTCTTACTGATATGTCTAAACATATAATAAATATTAGGCTTTGACTCTTGGTTGGATATCTATGGCCAATAAAACAACAACAAAAAAAATCTTCACATTTTAGACAGATCCCATCTGGAGGGAGGCCCTCTTTCAATGTTTCCCAAACCTCATTAGCAAACACTACTAATACTAAAAGTACATTTGTTACATGCTTACTCAGAAATAGGAAAAATTATTTAAGCATGGAGATGGATAAGATATTGACCAGATGCATTAAAAATAATAATGTGGAAACAAGAAATAGAATTAGATTGAAGAAAATGGAGCATGGAATGATTGTTAGTGCCAGACAAGCTAAACATTTCAGAAACTACTGTTTCCTGGCAGTATCACACACAGAGTCTTTGTAATTTCCCTTGAATGATGTGTAAACAAAAAACA
The DNA here is from genome assembly GCA_028564935.1 of Neosilurus hyrtlii. Classification (NCBI taxonomy): domain Eukaryota; kingdom Metazoa; phylum Chordata; class Actinopteri; order Siluriformes; family Plotosidae; genus Neosilurus; species Neosilurus hyrtlii. Next base: position 7,885,013 of record JAOUQZ010000010.1, on the reverse strand, counting down.
CCCTGTGCGTGTCGTTTCTATGTCTAGAAATACCTTGTTGATTGGAGAGGTCACACCATAATAGTAAAATTGAATCAAGTTAACAGGAAGGCAATCGTAACTTAAATAACCACTCTTTACAACCATGATGAGCAGAAAAGCATCTAAGAAAGCAACACACATTTAACCTCGAAGCAGATGAGGTAAAACAGACCACAACAGGTTTCATTCTTGTCAGCCAAAAGCAGAGTTCTTGACAGGAAACAGACCAGGCAATGTTTATTTATATATTGATTTATTTTTGTAATAAAAAAGAATACTTTATTTTATTTTGATGTAATTAAGCAATTATTAAATGAGGAGTAAGGTGCAAACTCAATAACACTATATTTATGTATTAATTTACAGTAGGATATGTACAAAACAAAACTAGAAAGCTATATCGTTAGCAAAATCAAACTACATGTTGTCAATCAAAAAGAGGTTCCAGCCATTTTGACAGTTCCTCCAATCATTGTGTAGCAGCCCAGCATCCTGACCCATGCCCACGTCCTATAGTGACTCAAGGAAGCTCGGCTTCCAGGGACGGAGTCCTTTTTTAAGCATCTGTCCAATGAACACCTCACTTTGCTGTGCAGAAAGCAGAGAATATTTCAAAAGCCATAGGACTTCAGAGAAGCTGCAGTTCAGTAGGTGTTAATAGACCACGCTGCCGTGAGAAAAAGAAATCACGTTAGACCACCTGTGGGAAATTATTGCTGATTCTGAAGGAACTCACCATGAAGTTGAACATGTGGTAGCTCTCTTTTTGTAATATTATTGTTAATACAATGGTACATATTAGACAAGACATATCTATCTATCTATCTATCTATATATATATATCAATCCATATTAAGAAAAAAGCAAAATATTACAATGTTTATGGTTTATTTTGACATTTTTAATTGATTCATACATTATCCTGAGTTGTTGGGTAAATATTGCCTATAATTATATAACGCATGGGAGCAGTGTGATTGGTCCACTATCACAGGAATAAAAAAAACATTCTGAGTTCATAATGCGAGCTGTCCAGGGTGTACCCCGCTCTCACCCAGAGTCGGCTGAGATGGGCGCCAGCCTTCCCGCGACCCTAATTAGGATTAAGCGGTTCTGAAAATGAATGAATGAATGAATGAGTTTATACTGCTTGAATCAAAATGACGAAGTCACTCAGGTTTCTCATTCTTACTTGGAGCAGTCAGCATCATCTTTATCACACTTAAAACTAGATAATAAAGATCTTGTTTTGGCTTGTTTTCCTCATTTTCCCATGTAGTATATACTTAAACTCTTAAAGAGGGTTAAAGAGATGCCATTACACAGCGCTGCACCCGCTTGGGCATGTGCTCAAAGCTCACCTGCGTTCGTCATGATTTAAAAAATGTAAGGAAAAAGACTCATTTAAATCTCATTTTGTTGTGTTTTTTGCTTATGTTTTCATGTTTTATATACTAAAACTATACTAGTCCTGCTGGAAAATATTGATGCTGCATCCTCTGGACTAAAGAAGACAGGGACCATCCAGGTGTTGTCAGCACTCAGTTAAAAATCCTGCATCTCTTCAAACTTTGTTCAAAGACATTGAAAGCCTTCCTGAGCACATATAGAGCATTCCGTGACATAATGGAGGGCTTGAGCATGACAGGCAACCAATAATTATTTTTGGTCTTGTCCCTTGCACACAGAGGTTTGATGAGATATTCAGTGTTCACAATTTTATGTTAAGGAACATTCATTCATTCATTTGCTAAACTGCTTTATCATACAAGCATCACAGGAAGGCTGTACTCTAACTCAGATGACTCTGGGCGAGAGTATGCTCTGAATATGCTCACAACCATTCCACCCACACTCACACCTAGAGGTCTAGAGTCTAATGTTCTTGTTTTGAGACTGTGGGAAGCAAACCATGCAAGCACAGGGAGAACATAGTGGGCCATATAGTAGGCGATAGTAGGGCTTGAACCCCCAACCTTGGGATCAGTGATCCAGCACCCTTCCACTGCCCTGCAATTACCCATATTAGTTGCAAAATATTCCTACAGCTGTTTTTTTTAGTATCACTTACTTTTCCTTTTGTTGCCCTGTCCCAACTATTTTGAGATGTGTTGCATCAAAAAAGTAGCCCCCGTCTCACTTTCAAGATCTGATATATTTTCAGAGTTCTAGTGAGAATTAAATATGGTTTTAAGAATTTAGCAAATCATTGCATTCTTATGCAGCTTTTATCTGTATTTATCAGTGCCCAAACGTTTTTGGAATTGAGATTGTAGTAACAGAGCAGGAAAATGTGAATCCATGTTAAAAATTACTGTGTGTGTGTGTGTGTGTGTGTGTGTGTGTGTGTGTGTGTGTGTGTGTGTGCGTGCACGTGTATGTTTGAAAAATCTGCATATGTACTAGGAGTCATCATTAGGATGATATAAATTACTATGAGAATATGGAAAGGCACCAACTCAAACTACATTAACATTCTGTTCTCTTTAATGGATTTCTTCTTCACCACTATATTTTACACTGTGGAAATGTCATAGTAGGTGAGCAGGCCAATAAGTATTAGGTGCCTGTTGGGATTCCCACTGTTTAGGGAGGTTTTGTAAGTACTGTACCACATTCTTGGAGACTAAAGTCAGCTGGCTGTGCCGTCTTTAAGAACCACAAGGCCAAGTTAGGAGCTACACTTCAATTGCTATGAATGACTCATTATGCAAGCGCTTATGTGACTGCAAAAATTATCTAAATAGTGCTGTTGCTACACGACAATAGTGCTCCTGTCCAAACATCAACAAATGTATAAATGTACTTTTTCTTAGAAGGCTAAGCTGTTGAAATATTCCATATAAGCAGTTTACAGTCACACCTAACTATTTAAATATGGTGCATACTGGAAAAGTTTAGGAAAGCCAGCCAGAATCATGGCAAATGAAATGAATAATCATGATGTATGCTTCTTGTGCACAATTTAACTGATTCACAGCATAGGGAGTCTGTATGTATTTTTGTGCATAGTAGGTTTATGACTCATTGGGTTATGTTAAGGTGTATTATTCTTTCCCATACCCAGTGGTGTTTTATTTCAAACTCAGATTTTAGTCAGTGTACTTCACTGGCTCTTGGGCACTGTGGCGCTAGTATTTAAATATTTTGTGGTGTAGAAACAAATTAAGTGGTTTCCACCCTTACAAAAACCTTAAAACAGTTTGTGAAGTTGTCTAGACATAATTATTCACACTAATCAGCATTAATCTCACTAATAAATTAAATATCTCATGAAAAAATCAGATCAATTAAAAAAAAATTCCACATTGGACTTGGGGCCAAAAAGCTCAGGCTTTGCCAAGGTCTTCCCGGACATGATACTCATAGTGGTTGTGTTCCCCCTGACTGTTTTTATGTTAACTTCTCAATGGCTGAGGTCCACTGGCTGTCTCTATTTTTTATTCCAAAGAGTCAAGAGAATTTAATTTCCAATAATTTATAATCAGTTTTGGACAGAAGGGAAGATTAATTTTGCCTTAATATGCAATGTACTTCAATGCAGAAATAATTAGAATTAAAGCTAAAAGAAAAAAAATTATTTTGCTTATAACAGTTTAACCTCTGATCATATTAGCTTAAGTTTATAATACTGGTTTTAGGAGCTTCATTTAAAAACAGTGTGCACATAATGTGAGGACTGTCCATCATCCTGTTTCTATTCACAGTGAATACCACGAGATATATTGAAGCTTTCTGTCTAGTCTACAGGTTGCCTGCCAAAACTCTGTCCTGCTCATCAGACTCCTGCATACAACTGCTGTAAGTACAACAAGAAAATAAAAAGCATCAAACCATCAAACATTAAGTTGTATTCTTCTCAAAGCAAGGCATAAACTTAGTATGATTTTCCTGGTAAAAGCAGATTTGGCAATGATTTAAAATTGCTTGATTAAAAAAAAACAAACAAACAAAAAAAAAAACTTGGTGAACATTTGAACATTTAAACTTTCTCACCTTCACAGTTCAAGAGTGTATTACAATGTGTATAATGTGCCTGTGTTTATGGGGTGTCTCAGGAAATGCCTTGCATGAGTATTAAATTAGCTTCATTGCTGTTTATTTACAGGGTGATTGATTAAAAGAAAAAATAAAGAAATAATAAAAAAAAAAACAAGTTAAAAAAGAATGTGTGTACGTGAGTGATGCAAAACTGTTCAATAATAGTGATAATGCATAAATAGGATTTTTAATCAGTTTTCTCTGGAATGATAAGAAGAAAGCTTCAGTGATCTTTATTTCTATGATCGCTTCCTGAAGAGATTTCCCCCCTCAAAGCTTGGTGCCATTTAAAAAGACAAATTGTGCTCCATTCCACACTGGTTGCCAAGTTGTCCTGAGGCAGGAAAAAAAAGCTTTTGAACAAAACACATGTACAAAACATCAATAAAGGCTAGAAAAAACAAAACTGATGCATGTCTACAGCTGTCTCCCAGCTGCAGTAAGCACTATGGTGACTTTGTGCTTTCCTAACCTAGATATTGAAATATGAAAAATCCGGATGTCTGTAATGCTTGTGCTATTTAGCCTGTTTTTCTTTCTGCCTTGTTTTCGAGAAAAGCTATTAAAGAGATGGGATAACTTGTCACATCATGTGTCTTGTGCTTTTCATGGAGGTCCAGCTTAGTTCAATTAAAAGTTGTAAGCGGCTGGTTTTGATCACGATGCTTGGCAAACCTAAGGTGATTCTTTTCCTAACAAAAAGCAAATGAGACTTTGCACTATAAACATTGTTTAAGAATAATAGCATGTCTTCAGGGAGAGTATCTAGCTCTCACTTCACTTCCTAATGAGCTTCCTTTGTTTTGGCCTATATAGCAAACATGTCAGATGCACGGTTAAAATGAAAAAGGGTATAAGAAAAAAAAAAAAAAAACACCAGCTGTTCAGCATCCATGTGAGAAAAGAGGTTAGTCATTTTTTGTTAGAGGGAGGCCAGTGGAACCCAGAAAGGTTTTGTGTTTTTAGAGGGTTTCCCTTTAGGAAGGGCACATACATACAGTAATTTCATAACCCACAAGGCAGAACTATGGTTAACATTTTCATGGACCAGTCACATGGGAGTTATAGTTTATTACTATCTTAACTGGATAACTTATAATTATCCAGTTACTCTGGATTCAAATTCCACATCAACTGTATCCTCTGACTACACATGTGAAATAGCTATTCACCCGAACCATATGGCATCCAAAAGGAAGTGCTCTTAATATCTAAATGGTCTACATCAGAAAGGAAAGGAGCTGGGGGGGTGCCATGGCTCACACCATGTAGACCTACATCAGATGTCTGGCTGCTTTCAGTGACTCATAATCTTCTTGGAGAAAGTACTGCAATCTTTTCAAGTATACGGTAATCTCCTGAAGTCATAGAACAAACATGTGGCAATAAAAGGGAAAAGACTTCAGATAACCTTGGGTCTCTTATCTGAACAAATCAAAGATTTAAAGTAACCTTGTGAGCTGTTAGTATTGGTAAATCTTCTGAAAATTCGGAAAAGTTGCTTCACGTTCCCTTACAAAACATATATTCAACTACTTGTGTTATTCTGTAAAACTATACACAGATCAGCCAGAACATTACCCCCAAAGTAAATAACACTGAGAAGCTCATTATAGTGGCACCCATAAAGGGGTGGGATTTATTAGACTGCACATGAAGAGGAAGTTCTCAAAGATGACATGTTAGCAGCAGGACAAATGGGCAAGCATAAGGATCTATGCAACTTTGACAAAGAATAAATCATGAGAGCTAGACAACTGGGTCAGTATGCAATGCTTAGTATTCATCAAAAGTGGCCCAAAGGAGGATAACCACTAAACCTGTGACAGGGTCATGGGTGTCCAAGGCTCACTGAGTGAGGGGTAAAGGCTCTTTGTTTCTGTTTGGTTCGATCTCACAGAAATGATGTACTGCATACTGATCAAAGTGCACACACCATCACAAAAGTACCTACAATGGCATGTGACAATCAAAACTCAAAACATGGATCAGTGAAATAAGGTCATGAAGCTGGGTGCTGCTTACCCAGAGAAGGTACACTGTATGGCTCCAAGATGCCAGGATGGGTGGAGGCAGCGTTATGCTTTGGGGAGTGTTCTGCAAGGAAACATTGATTCCTGCCATTCATATGGATATTTCTTTGACCTGTACCACCTACCTAATCATTACAGACCAAGCACTCCACTTCAAGGCAACCGTATTCCTTAATAGCAGTAGCTTCTTTCCTGCGAAATAGTTTGCCCTGCCACACTGCAACAAATGTTTAGGTGGGGTTTAGGGACATGACAAATCATTCACAGTATTGACACCAGATTCCCCAGGTCTTAATCTGATTATGCATCTGTGGGGTGTGCCGGATAAACAAGTCAGAGCCATGGAGACTTTACCCTAAACTTCCAGAACTTCCAGAAAACACAGCACACCTTCAGAGGTTTTGTGATGTCCTTGCCTGTTGAATTTGAGGTGTTTTGGTGGCACAAGGTGGATGTACACTATATTAGGCAGGTGGTTTTCATGGTGTGGATAATCGATTTAGTTCTCATACTGCTATGTCTACATGGCATCAGACAGTCAAGGGGAAGTATTATTAATTTTGTCAGTATTTGTATCAGCTTGTGTTTGTTATTTGTAATTATCAATCAGACAATTTCAATCAGTTTTCCTCCAAAACAGTGACTTGCTGATCTAAAGAGCTACAACAGCAGAAGACCACTTTGATTTTCAACACTGTTTGCTTAGAAAAGGAATCTGAGGGAACTGTGGGTGTGGGCTGATCAAAACTGTGCGGTTGAAGAATAGAGAAACATCAGATTTGTTTTTCTTTACCTTCTAATTTTTAGTATTATAAGTAAAGTCTGTTGGGCTTTTACACCTGAGCCTACTGACTCATCAGCTTATCCTGGTTTCTGTAGCGTGACATGACTAGGAGTTCAATCCCTCCTGGATGGGATACTAGTCCATCGCAGGCTACCTTCCCAGTATTTTTACTGGTACACATTTATACTGCTGGATGGACAGAGATATACTTGTATTTCAGATCTTGTCCAGGGGTCTTAGCACAGACCCACAAACCCACAACCTCTTAATCATTTACACAGCACATTTACCACTACACCACTGGCCCTACTTTTTATTGTATTTTTTGTATAATATTGTAATATAATTTCAATAAATGACAGGAAGTCAAACACTGGGCAAAGATTCTACTTTTGAAATAAGAAAATACCCATTGCTTTTCATTTGATAGGGTTTACCTCTGTTTTTGATGAACTACACTGAAATCACAAACTTTTTAAATATATAGTTTTCCTCATTCAGGACCTGGACAACAACTGATCTGTAATTACTTTTCCAGTTTTGTTGTTGTAGTGTTGCATAAAAGAGGTTTCATTCAAAAGAAGTTGCATCCTGATGTGGCATTTACACAATGCGGGGGATTCCAGAGTCAGTACCAGTAAGGAATAATTAATCAAACAGTGACAGTGAACAAACAATTAGGGGTGCCAAACCAAACTGTGTGTTACATTACTAAGGGGCAAGAATGCACTGGTGACCTCAACAATAGTAAACAAATCTCATGGACTATAAAAGACCACAGCAGGGACAAATTGAAGGATAACTGAGAACTTAAGA
>JAOUQZ010000010.1:7852018-7864924 GCA_028564935.1 Neosilurus hyrtlii | reverse complement strand
GAGAGAGAGAGAGAGAGAGAGAGAGAGAGAGAGAGAGAGAGAGAGAGAGGAATGTGCCTCACAACAGTAGCCAAAGAAATACCAACCTCTCAGTATGCATGAAGCCTCAAAAGCAGTCATTAGATAAGTAACTGATAGACAGTAACACCAAAAACCCCCAAAACAACTTAAAAGCAGGAAAAGGCTACGGCCGTGTATGCACGTCCTCACAAACATTATCTACACCCAGATCCACGGAAATGTCTGCACAAACATTAGGAAATGTGTGACTAGCATTAACTCTATTCCTAATAACTGAGGTAAAATGGCTACGTGTCAGAGGGGAACAACTGCAGTGAAAGTGTACAGGCAGTGATGACCGACAGTGCAAATACAAATGCATACACTACATCCACATGTGTGCAATGTTTGGATTAAGCCAGGAACATGTCCACAACATAACACACAAGTTTACAGTCAGATAAATGTTTTTCAGTTGTGTGGATTTGTAATACCATAAAGTTTGTTTCTCGCGATTGTTGTGGGAGTTAAGATGATAGGTCTGGCCTTCTTAGACATCCCTCCTCTATCTCTCTCCCTATTCACTGGTTATCTGATACTTGTTTTGGGGGAGAAAAACAATGAGAGTATTTAGTCAGATGTCACGCAGAGTGTAGTTTGTCTCTTTCGCAATTCAAACCTTTGTTCATTGGAGCGTTCTCTTCCGTCCCCTGGTAGCTCTGCTTCTCTGACTCAGTGTGTGTTTTCAATTACAAGGCCTCAAATCGCCCCCTTTTTTTTCTCAGCTCAAAAAATCTCGCAAAGTGGTGTTTCCATATGCATTTGTTACCACATGAATAACATACAGAGAAAGGGGGGTTGAAAAGAGGAAACAGAGAATGAGAGGTCCCCGGTAAGGATTGATGGGTGCACAATGAAGTTGTTGTTTTCATTAGTTCATGTGTGGCTTTCTCGGTTTGATCCTTCGTTCTTGGCTCCAACTACGGCCACTTGTGGCTCACACTGTGAGCACAAAGTTTTTTTGGTATCAAAGAAGGACTATCATCCAAAAGACTGAACCCTCCTCTAGGCATTGCTTTGTAGTTTTCTTTGGAAAGCTTGCTTTAATTTCCCCATGATGCTATTTTACTCTCTTACCTGCACCTTTTGGATGTTTCTGTGTGCCAAATCTCCTATAATCGTGCCAAAAAGGATTATGTTTCTCCAAAAACAAATGCACTTTTCAACCTGAATACCTTGGATATTTAAAAGATAAATCCACTGAAAGTGCATTCTTTAAATACATCAGTTTATATCTTAGCCAAAACAGACAAAACCTGACAAAATCCATTTCTTTTTAGAAAGTTACAGGTCACAAAAAAAAAAAAAAAAAAAAGCATTTCAAACATTTTAATCATTCTGAATCTGAGCAGTGCTGGCAGGATGCACTCAATGTGCTTTGTTCAGCTCTTGGCTCTTAATTAAGTGTTATAATCTAAGTTAGTACAGTGTGTATTTCAAAGCTGATCTTAAATCCAAATGTGGTCCAGACCACTTAACAGTATTGTGATATTTAATCATCTAACTAAAATTAAATATTTTAAGTTGACAGTCAATCCAGTAATTTTGTATAGTGGTTTTATTACAATAAACACAAGGTTTCACTGCCTTGGTTTTGTTGTTTGATAGATTAGCCAAACAAAATTTTAGACTTGCCAATGTCCCCTGTGGAAACATGTCTCATATGAGTGAGGTTATTTAGGGTAACTTTATAGCTAGTTCAACTAACACTCTGTGCATAGCTGTTCTTTCATATATATATATATATATATATATATCCTATCAGGATAACATTAACCAATAAGGATATCTGTGAAGTCATGTATATGGAATATAATTTCTGTCTTTCAGAGAAAAGCTACACAAGCATGAGGATGCTGTGAGGTGACAGTTCTAATCACTGTACCACTGTACTCCACTATTATTATTATTATTATTATTATTACTTTTGCTGTTGTTGTTGTTGCTATCGGTAAAAACCACAATAATAAAAATTTCTTTATGTAGGCTTTATAAGTGTTTACAAACTGCTTTGCAGAAAATTCGAGTGAAACCATCTTAATAAATTAATCCACAACATTGTGAAAATTGAGTGAACTCCAGATCTTTACAGCCATATGGTTTTTCAAGATTCCATTTATCACTTTCCTTGCTGTTATTATAACCGCCATTCTTCTGGGAAGATGTGAATGTGAATGCCTGGCAAAGTGGCCCCTGGGATTTGTGTTTGTTTGGTTATGAGTGCATACATGAAGTTGGGTACTGATGTTGGGTGAGGAGGGCAGCCTGTGTTCTAATTCATCCCAAAGGTGCTCAGAAGAGATAAATTTTGACTTTGTGCCAGCCAGTCCAGTTCTTTTACTCTAACCTTGACAAAACATGTCTTCATGGGTCTCTGTTTGTGCACAGGAACATAGTCATGCGGGAACAGCTCCAGTGAAAAGAAATAGTGATGCAGTTTGGGGACAAGGGTGGCATAGTGGCCTAGTGGTTAGCATGTCCACTTCACAGCAAGAAGGTCCTGGAATCGAGTCCCGGGCTTGGGAGTTGCGGCATGTTCTCCCGTGTTTGTGTGGGTTTCCTCTAGTTACTCCGGTTTCCTTCCAAAGTCTAAAGAAATGCATATTACGTTCCAAATGGTCTGGACATAAATGTAAATGGTAGTGTGTGTGTGTGGGGGGTGGGGGGGGGTGTGGGGGGTGGGGGGGGTGGGGGGTTAGTGGTTATGTGTGTGCTGCCCTGCGATGGGCTGGTGAGTTTTTCAGGCTGTACCCTGCCTTCGCCTAGTGTCAGCTGGTATAGGGTCCAGCCTCCTCGCAACCTTAGTAGTAAGATTAAACATAGATGTACACTGGGGTACGATGTTCATGATCTCTGTGATTCAAAAAAGTGTGGGACTACACAATTTTATGAGCAGGCTTGGGGTATAAAAAGGAGGCAGTTTGCATTCAAGAGAAATAAATCATGTTTTCAAGTTCATCATTATCCCCTACAATCAAGGCCTCTTATGCGCTGTTAAGGTCTGTTAAGTTCTACTGTACTCTACTATGATTTCCACATTCTATCACGATTGGCGTTAAATCGTAATAGATTGTAATAATTTTGCTCTTATCAGTGCAATCGTCATGAAGCCACCATGTTTCCACAAGATCATCACGAATCCACCAATTTCTCTCAAGATCTTCAAAATTCGATCCCACATCCTTCCACGCTCATCACGATTCGATCATATCGCGGAGATCGCGGACATCATGCCCCAGTGTAAACAAATGAGTGAGTGAGTGAGTGAGTGAGTGAGGAGAGAGTTTGGGGACAAACCACATGAGGAGGTGAAAATCAGGTGTCTAAATATGTTGCCATTTATTGTATATTGGAGGTAACAACTAGCAATTTCAAACAACATTTATTACATTTCCAAATGTGGCAGTAACTGGTAGTTGTTAGGAGAGAGAAGAGTCTGGACCTAAGAACTAACTCCCTGCTGTCCAGCTGTGTTCTATCATATTGTAAATAATGTGCAGGTTACTGACACATTCCTTTTAAATATATATTATACATGAAAATAATTAAGCATTGGAGCATGCTTACTTTCATAATTTTGAAACTGAGCAGTGCTGTGTTTCAGTAATCTTACCCAGGTCCATGTTTATCAAAACCATGGCAAAATCCAACTTTGTCTGACACTGAGGCAGAGAGCAGATGTTGACTGGATGATGATTCACTCTGCACCCACACATATTACAGTCTATCCATGTGGGTTCAGCTGGAGAATGGGTACATGAGGAGTTAACGCTAATATGAAGTCAGTTTTTAAGATTACTGTTATATAGATTTGGACAGTAGACTGGTACACACTGTGTCTATAAATACAATCCCAATACCTAGAAAAACAAAAGCTGTATTTGCTTACATTGCTGTGTGTATATTTCGTCTCCCCACAAACTGGAACTTCAGAATTCCTCTGTATCATTTTACACTTATCTTAGTCATTGTCTGTGTTTCAGTAAACTAGTTGTCACCATAATCAGATGAGTCTGATTCACTGCGTCTTTACTGTGGTGCTGATGAAGACAAACATATCTGACACAAGACTGTGTACTTTCCACTCACCGAGGGTTGGAAAGTTTTAATGTTACTGAGAAACTAGTCATTTTCAGTCCTATTTTCACTAGAAACATTTCAAGTGTCACAACTTCATTTATTCTTTTCCTGGTAATTACTTATGCACCAGGGCATTCACTTTTACAAAAACTCTTTCATTCAAAAGCATTCAATGTTTTTTATATACAGTGTCTGGACATAAAAATGCTCTTTAGTTTCAAATACTCAATTACTCAGTTATTACGATTATCTTGTTTTAGCTGGCAGCAATGGTTTTAACCCAAACTCATTCAGTGAGTACATTCTCATTTCTTTAACAACCATTACTGAAGACATCACATGATCATAGAAAATATCTTAGTGTTTCAAAATTGTCAAAATATTAGCTTGCATTAAGTAAAGAAAACAATGAAGGAGATTGCAAAAATTACTGGAATTGGGTTAAGAACTGTCCAAGACGTTACTGAAACCTCAAAGGAGGTAAGCCCTCAATTTGCTGAAAGAAATATGGTCAGAAAAAATCTTGGCTGACCCTGATTGGAGATCAGTTGAGTTAAGTTGAATCATAAAAGACAGTGGAACTCATGGCTGTTTATTACTGAAAACAAGAGCATTTCCTTATACATTATATGATCAGAACTCACAAAATTGGGACTGTCATAGCTTTCTTGCACTACACTTCCCAGCATGCACTCTATCAATTTCTGTCACCTGACTGTTGACAATCCCATCACACGACTGTCACATGATCAGCAAACCTGGCTCCAATTCCACCAATTAGCCATACTATTAAAGGACTGTTTGCACAAGTTCGATTTAATGCATTGCTTCCTTGTCTGATTGCCAGTGCCTACTTGCTTAATCAGTTAAGGTGATGGGTTACTGATCCAAAGGTCAGCGGTTCAATCCCCACTATCACCACTGTTGGGCCCTTGAGCAAGGCCCTTAACCCTCAATTACTCAGCTGTATAAAAATGATAATTGTAAGTCGCTTTGGATAGGAGCTTCTGCCAAATGCTGTAAATGTAGGTTTATTCTGTTTGCCTGATCAGTGTAAATGTGCCGGTTTCAGACTATGATTTTATATTGTGTTTTTTTGGACTGTCTGCTTGCGCTTCATTTTAATCTGGATTTGCGTTCATTTCTGCTGTGAAGTGGCGTGGCAGGGACAAAACAGCTGTGTGGACAAATTATTAGTGAGGCTAATCAGAAATAAAAAGTGTTAATCAACTAGGGAGAATGAAGCAAGGTTGACTCTGGAGCAGTGGGAAAAGGCCACATGTACTGATGTTTCAAGATTGATTTTATTCCAAAATGATGGGCACATTAGGGTCAGAAGTGAAGTGAAGTGATTCAATCATCACGCATAGTGGCCTCTGTACATTACATACTTTATTAAGTATCTATGACTTGACAACCCAACACCACACTCGGACAAAAGAGAACCAAAGAGAAGCTGAGCAGCGTTGTGTACGAAGTCCAGTGCAGCAAGGAGTGCTTAGTCCTGTACATAGGAGAAACTAAACAACAACTGCACTAACGGATGGTACAACACAGGAGAGCCACCTCTTCAGGTCAAGACTCAGTGTTCCACTTACATCTCAAGGACAAGGGACAACTCATTTGAGGACTGCAATGTTCAGATTTTGAACGGGGAAGAGAGATGGTTTGAAAGAGGATTAAAAGAAGCCATCTATGTGAAGAAGGAAAAACCAACATTAGAAGCTGAGAAGTCAGTTTGAGGTTTCACCTTTGAAGCACTTACAGAGCAGCCCTGGATCTCCTTCCCGAGAGGTTTCACTCCACTTCACACCTTGATTCAGGTGACCAAACGACCCCATATGCAGACCAGGTAAACAACTCTAGTTGACAAAGGACCCTAACAAGCGATGGAATGGATGTGTGGGACAATGATTTGCATGTGACTTTTTTTCCTTAGCCCATACAAAGCTGGAACTTTAGACCAGATTTTTCTAACTGACGAAGCTTTTTGGATTAAAAGTGAATCATCTTCAAAAACCACAAAAAAGAAGTCCAGTTGCCTCGACTCAAGCTTTTTAAGATTATTTATCACGTTACAATAATTATGCCCATAATGCACAATCTGCACAAACCATAATGCATTGACTACAGGTCTTTGAGAGACATTAAAAGTATACTTATGAGCCAACTAATTTAAACAGGCCCCTTTATACAAGTCTGCTTTAATTATGTATTTAGTGACACTAACTGAGCTTGTATTCCTCTGCCCTCTGGGTGGCATGGTCTCTCAATGGTTAGCACTGTCACCCCACAGTGAGAAGGATCTTGGAATCTTGCAGTCAATACAGGCCTTTCTGTATGGACTTTGCATGTTCTCCCCCGTGCTTGCATGGTGCTTCCGATTACTACCACAGTTTAATGACATGTACATTTAATCATTAAACTAGCTTCCCATAGGTGTGAACGTGAGTGTGAATGGTTACATTTACAACATTTGGCAGACACTCTTATCCAGAGCGACTCATAATTATCATGTTAATACAACTGGACACTTGAGGGTTAAGGGCCTTGCTCAAGGGCCCAACAGTGGTGATAGCAAGGATTGAACCTCTGACCTTCAGATCAGTAACCCGGAATGGTGCAGCCATTGGGGTTGCATAAGTGAGTATGATTGCTGTGCTGTTCCAAAGTCAGATAAATTGGCATCTGGTCTTAAACCTGTGCCATATTAAATATGCAGATCATAAGCATTATTCATGAATAGATTGAGATAGATGGTCTGCTGTGAGGACCCCTAATGTGTGCAGTTAAAAGAAGAAGAAGAAGAAGAAGGAGAGGCTATGTATTCTATGAGCATCTTTCCAGGCTTTAGATGTAATTAATTGAAAACATTTATCACCAACTGAGCTACAAGTATTTCTTAGTATTAAATAGATGCCTGCTTCACCTGAGCAAAGTGCAAAGTAAACCTTAACTTTAACCTTAATGGTTAGATGGAGACCTGTAGGGGCCTGCAAGCTACAGTGTCTTGCAAGCATTGTGACATTTGAAGGAGAATCTGTGATGATCTGCAGGTGCTTCAGTAAAGCTGGAATGTTCCCACCCTCTGAGGATTGGGTTTTTCTGTAGGACAGTGCACCATGCTTCATATCCAGGTCAGTCATGGTGTTGATGAAGGACCTCAAGATCAAGACCTTGTCATGCCCAGCACCTGAGCCTGGACCTGAAAAGCATGATGGCTTTACAGTTAATGTTGAGGAATATTATTCTGAAATTGTTCCACAATTTGCAGATGCAGTTCTTTTCAGATTGGTGAATCTCTGCCCAGATGCTCTTTTTTTATACCCAATCATGTTACTGACCTGTTGTCAAATAACCAAATTAGCTGCAGTTGTTTCTTTTTCTGACTTACCTTTTTAGCCTTCTGTTGCCCCATCCCATTTTTCTGGAGATGTGCTGCACTTTTAACATTTGATATATTTTCTATGTTCCACTGTGAATAAAATATGGCTTTATAAGTTTTGCAAATCATTGCATTTTGTTTCATTTCCATTTTATAACACCCATTATATGCACCCGCAAGCTATTTTAAGTTATATTTAGAAAAAAGATGAAGAAATAATATTTATGTCTTTAAAAAATATTGCCTTCCTGACTGGTAAGTCAGGCACACTTTAAAACTAATTGTACTGTCTCTAAGCCATGCTAGAAGGAGACATAAACAGCAGAGTCTGAATTACACAGAGGTATTGTATGTGTTTTTCTCTTACTGTACAGTCAGTATAACCGTATAATTTAACACCCGTTAACACAGTATTAAGTCTTTCATGTCACCATAGTCATAACAAAAAAATAGTTTGCTCTCACCTTTCACCTAAAAGAGTCATGCACTAAGGAAAGACACAAAGCACTGATAATTATTATTATTATTATTATTAATATTATTATTATTAATAATAATAATAATAACAATAATAATAATAATAATAATATAAATAATAATAATGATGATGATAATAATAATAATAATAATAATAATACATTTCCACAGCTATTTGTATATTAATGGATTGCTTGAGATGTCAATCATTTTAAAATAATCTTCCTGAAGACAATGTCCCATGGGATGAAACTCCAAATAGGCATGTGCAGCAGTTCATAATGAGACAGGTGGCAGCATCGCATGTCACGGAGAGGGCATGTACATGCATATGCCCTTCCCTGGTTGGTGGTGGGTGTGTGATAGGAAGTAATACTCGATGGGTGGGAATTGGATATGACTAAATTTAGGGGACAAAATGGGGGACAAAATAACTAAAAAAAAAAGTGTTAACCTCGATGATTGTCACTGCAGCAATAAGGATTGAGATAGTGGGACTTCAAAATTTGGGTAAAGAATGTTAAAGCTCATGCACCCTCCTTGTCTTGTTGGGAATATATAACCTCAAAGAGAATTGTAAGGCAGAGGTATCTAGAGCCAGAGGAGTAATTTTAATAGACCCAGGAGAACAAAGCCCTTCTCACAGCCACAGCGCAACAGCACCTGTACCAATATTGCCCTTGCTGGAGTGCAACACATATGTTGGGCCATTCTAAATTAATAGGAAAATTGATCAATAACACTGTTAAAACCTTAGTGTTCCCAAATTTTTAAGAGCATCATATGCCTGCTCAAAAATGGATTGAGTTATTCCACACATGAGAACTGTTTTCTCTCTTATGCATCTTAATTCATCTGTGGTCCACAAGCCAGTGTATCTCCAGGTGGTAGTCTGTTATCATGGGATACCTGCGTTCATGGTTCAAGGTGAGTGCGTCATCTGTCATCCATTCAGATTCCAGTGGGAAGACAGACATGGTGATATTAGTGATCTGTTTTGGACACTGGTTCAAGACTGGTTCAACCAACTGAAGAACTCGTCTACAGGTAGGCTGTGACTTTACTTAGCTCAGTTTGTCTGTAGTCAGCAGCTCTGAAAAATCAGCTTGGTAACTTACTAAATTTGTATGTGGGGGTGAAGGTTATCTGTTCTGATCTCACAGAAGAGCTAGTTTAGCCCAAAGTGATGAACACTTGATGCTGACTATGATCACTTTTTATTTTTTATTTCCATATTTACTTCTTTCTTAATACTTTCTTTGATGGGTCTACTTTTATTTTAATTCTTAGCCTGTACTGTCTGTAGCTTGTTTTACATTATACTGCTCATAAAGCAAATGAAGCAGTCTATTATTTGTAAGGTCTCTTTCTTTTTTTGGCTGGTTGCCAGAGTAGATCAGTCTTCTCCATCTTGCTCTGTCCTCTGCATCCTCTCTGACATGACAGTCTCCTGCATGTCCTTCTCACCACATCCATAAACCCTCTCTCTGGCCTTCCTCTTCTCCTTCAACCAGGCAGTTTCATCCTTAGCATTCTTCTACCAATATATGCTTCATTCCTTTTTTGCACATGCCCAAACCTCAATCTGCCCTTCCTCACATTATGGCTAAACACTCCTGCCTGCACTGTCCCACTAACATATTACTTTCTAATTCTGTCCATTCTTGTCACTCCCAAAGAAAATCACAACGTGGTCATCTCTCCCACTTCCAGCCCTGCCTCCTGTCTTTTTGTCATCACTACCATCTCCAAAAGGCATAGCTGACCTTGCTACTGTCTTATAACCCTTTCTATCTTTCCTGTCTAAACTTTTTCCCACTCTTACAGACACTCTTCTATCACAAATCACTCCAGCCACTCTTCTTCAACCATTCCACCCTTCCAACACTCTCTTCTCCACTTCTCTACCACACTCTTTGTTACCTTGGATAATTACACCCAAATATTTAAATTCTGTCACCCTCCTTCTCATTTGCTTTGTCTTACTTCTGCTTACTTTCATTCCTATTTCCTTCCGGCATGTACCTCCTCCTCTCCCGATTCATCTCCTGCTGTTACTTGCTCTTAATACAGAGCACAATGTTATCCGCAAACATCATAGGTCATAAAGTCTCTTGCCTGACATCATCAATCATCCTGTCAATGACCAATGCAAACATGAATGGGCTCAGACCTGATGTTTAATCCCACCTCGCCTCCATCATTCCTACTGCACACCTCGCTCTTGTCACCCTGTCCTCATGCATATACTTTAGCAGCCTCACATACTCTGACTCCTCACATACTCACATACTCATGTACTACTCCTCTCTCGGGACGTAATCTGAAGTAATCTGGATAAATTTTGCATATAGTAAACATCACAAGATTTAATTTTAATTGTGAAGCCAGTGTGAAGAGGGAATATGGTGAACATGTGACAACTGGCATGAATTATTACTGAACTTTTAACCGACTTACTCAATGCTTTAAACACTCAACAAACAATTAAACTGGTTCATAGCCTAACACCTGTTCTTAATACTGAGTCCTTATATATTTAATTGGTTTTTCAAGTGTTAATTTTAATAAAGTGTTTGAGAATCCAAATGAACAAAGCCTGTCTATGCTGATCATACATCTGTTTCTACTGGTGATTCAGAGAAGGTGGAATAAATTTCCAAACTTATTGCACATTTTTTCATAAGCTTCATGTTGTTTGGAGCTGTGTACTAGCACTGGACACTTTGTGTTTGGTCGTGGCACATGTTCTGCAAGTATCTTGTAATTCATTTTGGTCAGCTAGTGAAATATTTGTCTAGCACTTATACTTTAAAAGTTCGATGTATAAAAAGTCATTTGTAATGATTCATGTTAAGAAACAAATAAAAAACAATACAAAATATTGTAAATGAAACAGAAGCCGATACAAAGGATATAAGCAACATGAAGCATAAGCAACATGAAGATACTGTGACATGCTAATTTTCGTTCCGCGAGAAATTGTATGTGTGTTTGTTTGCCCGTAGTCCACTTGTACATGCTCGGCCCTTGTAAGTTATAAAATTTTTGTGTGAGCTATATATTGTTTATGTTATTATTACTAGATTACAATAGTCATTACATTTACATAGATAGGAACTTTCCAATAGGCCAGGATCTCATTAGATAAATAGAAGTTCAACTTCATCTTCAAGTTAAACAGAGCAGGCATGTGTCCGAAGACTCGGAAGGAGTAAGTTTTAAAATTTGAATTTCTTCACTACTCACATAGTCACTAATGTCATGACAGTAGTAATGTTAGTAGTATTACCATGAACACGTCATTCAGGTAATGTAACCTGACATTAGGCTCTATATTACAACAACAAAGTTCTGACATTATATATGCCAGTATGTTTGCTCCACCAGCCATTAAAACAAGAAAATGGAAGAAAAACTGTTTCCCAGATCAGTGGTAATGTTTGCATGTAAGACTATTCATAGTATTTTTTTAAAACAACTGCATATAGGTGAAAAATAATCAATCTTACTGTTCTCCTAAGGAGAAAATATTTTTAGTAAAAGTGAAAATTATACAATATATAGACTCATTCATTCATCAAACTCCTAATCATTCATTAAAATATCCACTCAAGTCAATCATGTGGCAACATTATATAAAATCATGCTGATACTTTAACTTTGGTTTTTGTTGCCAAAACTGGCACTAGACCAGGCAATGTCTTGTTTTCTTTGTTGATCTTCAGTTATCGAGGTAAGTGGTCATGTCAAGTCAATTTCGAAATACTGTGTTATTGTTATACTACACAAGTATTCCATCAGGCACAGATCAAGAATTTTATAAATAACATGGTGAATACCCCGTAAGCACCAACACATACACGCACACATTCATATTCAAATCCACATTCAAACCATGATCAAGCAAAGATTTTACCCTTTAATACACAATCATGAGCCCAGCCTCCTTACCACTACCCCAGTGGCCTCATTCTGTTCCTGGTATGCAGAGGTAACTGCTGAAACTCATTGCAGCTTGCGGTATATAGGGATGCCTAGCCACAGATCAGTCAGGTGCATAACATTAATCTACTGAAAAAAAATTTTGTTCAGTACAAGATTACAGGATTATTATAATGACAGTCCAACATGTAACAACTTTTTTTTAACCTAAACATTCAGAAGGGTATGGGTGTGTGCACCTGCCACCTTTAGTACGTCTAACTTGGTAAATAATTTAGCACCCTTTCCACCATGTCCAAATGTGTCAGGGGTATTTAAGAGTAACTGATGCATAATGATGCAATATGTTTCCAGGAGTCTGTGTGTGTATGTGTGTGTATGTGTGTGTGAGAGAGAGAGAGAGAGAGAGAGAGAGAGAGAGAGAGAGAGAGAGAGATGGCGTTAAAGAGGCATACCTGACGCCCACTCCCATCAGCCCCTAACCTCAGGGGCATGCATTCTTCACTTGGCACTCGCTTCTTTTCATTCTCCTTCGACTTCCTACAGACTCTCGGTCCCTCTCTCCCTTTTTCTCTGTCACGCTCTTTCTCTCTCCCTGAGCCAGCTCCAACTGTACTTTTTCTTTTTTCTTTTTCTTTTTTTTTTTACAAAATCTACACATTACACTCTTCCCATCCAAAAATAAATTATGACTGTCTACAGAAAACGAATTCTCAGAACAGGGAACAGGGACCTGAGTGCAGTGATGTAGAGTTAGTATCAGTTTCTCGTCCTCCACTACCATCAAGAGGAATCTTTTATGATGGAATAAACAATGTCAGGATTTTTTTCATTTGTGTTTTTTTTTAATCTCTGTGGCTTAGTCAAGTGTGGTCAAATGTGTATATAAACATATATATATATATATATATATATATATATATATATATATATATATATATATATATATATATATATAT
>JAOUQZ010000010.1:7839487-7849629 GCA_028564935.1 Neosilurus hyrtlii | reverse complement strand
TGTGTGTGTGTGTGTGTGTGTGTGTGTGAGAGAGAGAGAGAGAGAGAGAGAGAGAGAGAGAGAGAGAGAGAGAGAAGTCCCCATGTTTGTGTTCGGTGTTGGATTGAAATCCCATAAAGCGCACATTCCCATCTTATACTACTGATTATATCTATTATTTATTTATTTATTTGTTAATTAAATTTACTATTCATTTACTTTGCTTGGATTTCAGGCAGGTCACTTTATTATCACTCTGACTACAGTAGTGACAAAGTCCGTCCTTACGTTTGTAATGCTTTTTTCTGGCTATTGACCTCATCCTAACAAGCACCATGGCACCACTCTCCCTGTTTGAGATAAGGGGCTGGAAGTTTAAAATTAATTTTTATTGGGGATTAATTATCTATAGTCTTTTCATGACCAAAAATTGAATGAATGATGAAAGTGCAAGCTGATCATTCCTGCATGTAGTTAATTCTTATAGTGTCCTAAGACTTTTGTGGTAGGCATTATAATCATCAGTCCACCCTTTTAAAGTTCAGAGTGTTTAAGATAAGTATATGATATGCAGCATTTTGGGGGTTTTCTCCAAATAGTGGGGATCAAATACAGTAAGTCATATGTTCTCCATCTCTCCAGATTAGAATAAACTTCTAGTTAGGAGACAGGAAACAAATTAAACATATCTTTTGCCCTGTGTTCAAATCTCAGTGGCTGAAATGGACAACACACCGAATCTGAAAGCCCTCATATGTTCCCAAGTAACCACTTCCCAAGCAATATAATTAAAGGATTCTGAGGTATCTCTTCTATGCCATCTGATTGAGGAGGGGGTGGGGTCACAGAGCTAATTAAATCAAACAATCTGGACAGACGCCACAGTTCTTTTAGTATGTCGCATTAAAGTCCCAGTCTCGTCATGCCCAAAAGAGGAAATGATCCATGTGCAAGGATGTATCTGGCTTTTAAGGGGTTCAGTGCAACCAATATCCAAATTGTTTAACTAATGCAAACTCTACACTTGAAAGTATCTCAGTCAGGCAGTGGAGTTCCAGGTCAATACAAAGAAACCAAAACCTCACTGAATATCAACAAAACCCAGAATTTGGAGGGTAGCAGCAAGATTTTGCTAAGGTGCAGAAAAAGAAATTTAGAGGCATGAGACAATATTCAGTTATTTAGATTCAGTAACTGTTTTATCCTGTTTAGGAATACTTAGAATTCACACCAGTAAGCTATTCAAATAATACTGGATATGAAATTACTCTATTTGAGGACATTATGCACACAATCACATGGTAAAGCACACCTAGAGCCAATTAATGATAGAGATCATTGGGCATGCTGGGTAATATGAAGGCCAATTTACCCTGGCAAGAATGTTTTTGCAAACATGTTCAGAACCACGGACAGCGCACAAGCAAGAGTTTAACTGCTGAAAGATAAATTAAAGTGATGGTGACTTGGGGTCTGCGATGGTCTGGCGAGCTGTCCAGGGTGTGTCCCTTGCCCAGGGTCGGCTGAGATGGGCGACAGCCTCTTCATGACCCTGATTAGGATTAAGCGGTTCAGAAAATTCAGATATGAATGAGATTAGGAGTTTTATAGATAACACCAAGCTACATAAAGCACAGAGCCAAATTACTCAGTTCAGCTGATGTTACAGTGTATTAATAAGGGCTATGTGTGTAGCCTCAGATGGTTTTAGATTCATGGATAGTCGCTAAATAATATAGAGCAAGTCTGATTAGGGCACATTTGAATAAAAACTATATACACATTGATTTTTGAAAAGTTTTGTTACACTCATGGTAGAACTGCTTGACATTCTATAGGATAGCAGCAATATGCATTATATTCTCTAAAACCCATCTGTTTGATCATAATTCATTCAATACCATAGATGGTCTTGCATTATTTCAGTTGATATTTTTAATAAGGTATTTAATCACACTAGAAATCATGTTTGACAAAGAAAAATAATTGGTTAAATTTATTTTGCTGCAAATTGTTACTATTTAATACGATTATTTCTTACTATAATGTCAAAACCCTAATTTGAAACTATAGCAGTGTATTTAATTTTGCCAGTGTTTCAATAATTTCAGAGCAGGAATAGGTGTTAAGTCCTATAGGATGTAACCTTAACTTTGTACTTTGTACTTTTTAACTGTAACAATTCCACAGACATGTCACCATAAAGAGTCAAAATTCTGGTGTCCCCGTTGGATGGCATGGTTGCATAGTGGTTAGCATGTCCGCCTCACTGCAAGAAGGTGTTTTGAGTCCTGGGTTCTAGCATTTCTGTGTGGAGTTCGCCATTATCCCCATGCTTGCATGGGTTCTTCCTGGTACTCTAGTTTCCTCCCACACTCCAAAGACATAAACATTAGGCTAATTGGCTGTTCCAAATTGCCCCTACGTGTGCGTCCATGTAATGTGATTGTTATGTATGTGTTGTCCCTGTGATGGTCTGGCGAGCTGTTTACGCTGTACTCGGAATTCGTCCAGTGTTGGCTGAGATAGTCTCCAGCCTCCCTGTGACCCTAATAGGATTAAGTGGTTTGGCAAATGAGTGAGTGAGGTGTTCATGTTTTTATTAAGTTATTCACACCAAAACATTTTTTTGTCAATGTTCCATGTAACTGAATATGTTATTTTTTAAACATTTTCTTTAAAAATTCAAATTGCTAGTGTTCGATGCTGTTATTGCAAAATAATATACCACAAATTGTAAATCCTAAACATTATTTATTTTCTTTACCTGCTATATACAGATCCAAAGTAAGAACATGTCATTTCTGCATGTGCAGGCACAACACACTCAGTTATGTGTAAATTAAAAGTTTGACATGACCTATTTATTTTTCTCATTTTCTTTCTATGCTTTTAATTAAAAAATGTTTGTGCCTAGTCACACTTTATGGTCAAAACTATCTGGACACCTGACCATTATACCGATATGTGGGTTTTCCCCAAACTGTCTGAAACCAACAATTGAGTTCCTGGGATCAGCTCCATACTCTATATGTACAATAACCCTTTCTTGGAATGAATGATTTATATAAGCTAGCTGTAGCATCTTTTAAGAATGAAGGTCTTTAATCCATCCTGAAAATCGGGATCCACACAGATAAATGTTTAATAAATGCAAAAATCCGTATGCCCAGAATATCCATGATGGTATTTCAGTATGCTTGTAGAATCCCCTCCATGTCACCTGCTTATCTTGTTTGAATAGTGCCATATGTATAAGATAATTTAATACTTTAGAATTTATATTTTTCTACAGCTGGCTGAACTCATAGGCATCTTTTGCAAGCACACAGGTGTAGCATCATGGAAACATCACTGGGAGTGCACCTGTACTATTTTAGTAGCTGTACAGATTCTGAGAGCACATTGATGTTAAGAATGTTAATTTGAAAGATTTTAACAATTTTAAGTAGTGCTGGATTCATAACTCAGGACCATCTGCACTCAGTAAAGGGATAAATGGAGAATGAATTACAGCAGTGTTCTGAGAACAGAGTGACATGACAGTATAGCTTTATTACCACTGCATACAAGGTATGCCATATGTCAACACATGCCTTTTACCACTGAAGGCTCATTCAAAAAAACTAGACAATGAATAGACCCTACAGTGTGCCCTTTTAGGACTCAAATGTATAACATTAACCTTTTAGCATCATTACATTATGTCACCATACAAAACTATGTTTAAGTAGCTTTACAAAAACAAACAGCTTTTTCCAGTAGCTTTCAAAAACTTTTTCTCAGTAGGTTTAAAATAAATCTTTTCATAATTAAAACAATGGCACTTAGCCGTTTTTGAACTCAAACTCTTCATTTATTCTGTTAAGAAAATGCAATTGACCGCAGATATTTTACTCTCCAGAGAACCATAAGGTTTATATTGTTTAGATGGAGATAACTTTCACTGGCATCAATTAAATATATAGGGCTTAACTGACAACAATTCAGAAAAGTCATAGACAAATGTGGCCTTATTTTTGCCACAGTAATAATTCAAGTTTCCATATTTCTAACTCCCAGTATCCATTCTTTTCTCTATCCATGAAGGTTTACTTATTAGCAGTGCTTCCAAAAATCATAGGCCGTAAAACATTAACATATTTGAGCTCCAAAATGGGTGGCAGAGTGGCATGGTGGTTAGCCAGTTTGCCCAAAAACAATAAGGTGTTGATTCCTGGGCTCGGTAAAAGTTTGCATGTTCTTGCTGTGCTTGCTTGGGTTTCCTCCCACAGTCCAAAGACATGAACTTTGGGCAAATTAGCAGTCAGAAAAATTGCAGGTGTGAGTATAAGTGCGAATGGATGTGTGTGGGCTTTGCGATGGACTGGCAAGCGGTTAGGGGGGGGGCCCCGCCTTTGCTTAGCAGCCTCCCTATGTCCTTAGTAGGATAAACCGGTTAGGGTTCTGATTGAGTTCTGACTGAGATCTAGTCCTTTCAAATCTAGTACCAAAGTAGCATGCTCAAACAAGAGATAAGCACGCAAAAGGATGCTTAGAATTGATAATGCTGCCATGCATCCATTTTTTTAATTTCTGGTAAAATAGCATGTGAACACATGCCTATGATACAATATGCATATGGGGCAGCCGTGGCCTAATGGTGAGAGAAGTAGATTTGGGATCAAAAGGTTGCAGGAAAAATGTCTCCCTTGTGGGATTAATATAGTATATCAAAATCAAAATAAAAAAACATGTGACACTGTTTATACTGTATAAAATACTCCAGCCATTTCCTACTCATTTCCTTTCCCCTCTCCATAGAAAGAAAAAACCCAGCCTCAGCTGAGATAGATTCGTAAACTTTATAAAGGTGATGTCATTTCCTGCACATTATTGGCCTTAAAGCAGTCACTGATTGCAGGTTTGTAATGGAATAGCAGTAAAACAAACTGAAAACACTGAAAAAACCTCCTGAGGTTTGAAACAGTTGTAAAATAGAAATAAAGGCAAAAATACCTTAAAGAAAACTAAACATATGTACTGGTGCTGGTGTCCAAATTAAACAAACCAAGCTTTATTTTATGTTCTGATCAGAATGACCCCCCACCCCGTCCACCATCTATGAGTGTTACGTTTCCCTGTGATGCAGCATGTGTGTTTAAAAGATGTGTGTGGCTTATGATGGGGGAAGAAAATGTGAACAAAATACCGAATGTACAAAATTAGGTGTTTGGTGGGGGGTTCAGAATCTGTTTAAAATCATCTAATATTCATGTGTTTTAATCAGTTTAAACAATGAGCTGTTGTTTTATCAATCATAACCAACTTATTACTGCAAGAAGAAGGGATTTTTTTGTTTCAAGACCTATTGACATTCCACAAATTTCATAAATTCAATGTGGTGCTGGAAACATGTACGCCACAAAGATGGTAATGGTTACACATTTGCTGGATTGTGTCTCTGCTCTAAAGGAACAGGGCACTCAAAAATATGTTACCTCAAAGCTACCCACAATGCCTACACTGAGTACATATACCGAGGTCAAACACTTCTGGGTCACATTAGTATGAGGCATTAACTTTCATAATATTCCAGCAAGCAGAGACTATAGGGCCTATAGGAAACATGTGTCTGGCATGTTTCTTCCAGATGTTGAACAAGGAATGCCAGTTTCATCTCTTAGTTAGGAAAAAGGCTGGGCAACCCCATGAAAGTCCATCCATGCCCTCCCCCTTTCCCACACACACTTACACACATCCATTATTATGGCAGCCACATTAAGCAGGTGTTATTACTGGTCATGGACTCAATTATGCACCCTGTTATTCTGGGTCTACCATAGTGGTGGGAACATAAATCCAACACCCTCTGGATTAAGGTTGTTTCCAGGTCTTCTACTTGCCTTTATTGGTCTCTGTAAGTCCCATGAGTTTATGAAGATACCTAACACTGCTATACCTAACCTGATATGATTTACCAGAGGTATTTGAAACAGGATCAGGAATTCAGGACTTTTTGACTGGCAAAAATTTTGCCACAATTATTACGATGAATTACGCCACTCGTGATAGAAGGTGGGAATTGTAGTCCTTAACAGAGCTTGACACAGTGTAACAGACCCTGATGCGCCGTCGTAATCTTGATGAACTTGGCAACATGATTCCTTTAAATTTCATCTCTTGGATGCGAGCTGCCTCTGTTTTATACCCTAATAATGCTCCAGGTGTGCTCATAAATGGTAGAGCTCTGCACTTTTTTGGATCACAGAGATCTCGGATATCATGCCCCAGTGTAAACCCAGGGTAAGCAACTACGTGAAAGATACCCATTTGCTGAACTAAACAGTAGCATCTACAATGAAAACAGACCCAGAAACGAATCCCTGAGTTACTTCACAGGTAGTTTGTCACAGAAGAGAGGTTACCATTCATAAAAGTTCAGTATTCAACTAAAAAGCAACTTAACAGCGGGACACTATATTCACACATTACAGTTAAAATGCGTTAAAAAACTCATTAAAGTTCACAAATTTCAAATTCAATTTTCAAATAAATTAATTTTTTTATTTGTCACATACAAATTTTACACAGTACAATATGTAGTGAAATGCTTAGTACGACTTCTTTACATTTTTACGTACAAAATGTAAAAAATAAACTATCAAAGCAGTAAGAAGAAAAAAACAATAACTAAAATTTTTAAAGGATTTTTAAAGGATTTTAGGGTCACTTAATGCTTTTAAAGCTCAGATAAATATGAAATGCAAAGGATAGAAATAAGAAAATATATAGAATAAAAAATACATATGGAATAAAACATAGGATACTATATATATATATATATAATGATGCAAATGTACAGGCAATATAGTTAAATATAATTTATTGCAGTGGCGATTTTTTTAGTAAAGGTAAAAGTCTGTAAAGTGTATGTGTGCAAAAAGTGACAAGTGTCTGTAAAATCTGTAAAGTGGCAAATTGTCTGTGTGCAACAATCAGCTGAGGTGGATGTTTATATGTAGGGGAGAGTCTACAGTGTCCAGGTACTAGTGTGCTGGTTCAGGGCCTGAACGGCGCATTGTTGGGATGGCTAAGGTCCTTCACCATCTTCCTGGCCTTGGTCTTCCCAGGAGCGGCACAAAGGTATAGTGGTTAGCACATCCACCTCACAGCAAGAAGGTCCTTGCCTTGAGCCCTGTGCCCAGTGAGAGTGTTTCTGTACAGAGTGTTCATTTTCTCCCCATGCTTGCATGGGTTCCTCTGGTTTCCTCCCATAGTCCAAAGACATGCATGTTAGGCTAATTGGGTATTACAAATTGTCCTGGGTGTGAATGTGAGTATGAATGGCCTTGTGTGTTGGCCCTGTGATGTTCTGGCGAGCTGTTCAGGGTGTACTCCGCCTTTACACTAAGACAATTGGGATGGGCTCCAACTTCCCCATGACCCTAATCACAGATAAAGCGGTTTGGAAAATGTTCTCCATGTAATTGCATTCTCATCTCATCTCTGAACTTCCATGAATAACACATATTTTGTCTACGCATGTCATTTAATTGTATGTGCTTACTTTAATTCGAGGGTACATACTAAATAGGAAACAAAAATGCCTGGATATTCATGTGTCAATAAAAATTCAGGAAACTTTATTTTATATTCGCTGACATTACATTTTTTTTCTCCTGATTGATTTTTTTTCTCATGGTTTGAGGCACACTCTGATAGCATATAATCTGCTGGCTTAAGAAGTTGACAAGAAACATAAAGTTCTAAAATGACAAAAGCTCTGGATGAATTCTAAAGCCTTGTCTCCCTCTCCTCCTCCTGTCTCCCCCTACACCTCTTTACAGAATCATTTTCTCAGAGTAATTAATTCAAAGTTGCTATTGATGATAGAATGTGACACAAAAGCATGGAAGCATCTGTATAGAGTGCCGGCCTAGTGCCTCAGTCAAAGACCTAGGACCAATGAGAGGATTAATTAGTCTTTCCTCATCTGCTCTTGTTCTCATGCGTTCTGTTTTCCTCCTTTATCTCGATATTTCCTCCCTGTATCCCCCCCTCCCTTTTCACTTGTTTTCAGCTGCCTGGATTGTGTGTGCGCCAATGTCTGAAAGGAGGAAAAAGGTCAAAGGTGGCTTATTTAGGAAACTCAAAACTGCAAATGTCTTCAAAGCATGCCACTGCATTTAAAGGGGAAAAACAGAGGCTTAGAGGGCCCACCTCAGACTTTGCCCTCTGTGAGGCAGACCTCTGATGTCACAGGTCACATTCCATGGCTGAACTGAGCCAGTTCTGTGTACGATAGCAGGTTGCTGAATCATCTCTAAGGCTGGAGTAAGTGAACAGCAGGGTCAGAAAAGAGTACACGTCAAGTTTTACTTACTGGAGCCAAAATGCATTTAAAATCTGGAAGCTGGTGAGTTTGATTATTGTTTTAACTGATGCAAAATGATATTTGATTCAGGTAAATATTCAGGCTTGGCAAGAGATAGAATTGATCAAAATGGTTTACAACCTCCTGAAACAGGGAGACTGTCAAACTGCTATTAGGAAAAAACAAGACAGCAAATGGTGAAAGTTATAAAGAATAACCACGAAGGTGTTGGGTCAAAATCAAGAGCTTCCTGGAACAGCCAATCATTCTGCAATTCCAAAGCCACATAAAAAGGAATTTTACCCTTCATTTTGCCACATTGTTCAGCTCCCAAAAGGTAATAAAAAAGCACATGATGTGTTTCTATAAAACTTTAGGGAAGTAATGAAAATGAAGTGAAAGAAACAGACAAGCTGGAGAAAGGTCAGCCAGCAGATCTAAAATGTCAAAAAGACTCAGAAAACATGCAAAAGCAGAACTCTGGAAATAAATGGACAAAAAAAAAGAAGAAAACAAGGAAAATATGTCAGTACATTTCTAAATATAATTCAGAAAAGAGTATAAAAAGTAAATATTGTCAATATTATTTATGTACAATTTATGAATGGATAGATGTGCTATAGCACATCATAAAAAAGCAAAAGATTTTTTAGACTTCTGCGTTATCTAAAATGTTTTTGTTCGTGTATGACCTGAAGACTGTTTAATCTGATGAAAAGTTGAACAGCTTAATGAAAACCTCATGCTGAAGAAACATGTATATGTGTATTTGTGTTTGTGGTGTTGTGTGATTTACAGCAGCAGTCAGGAGATACATATCCACTCAGACCACAACCTTGATCATGTTTTGTTTGGCACCTGATGAACACGTCTCTCGTGCCATTTGCACACGACACGCTATTAATAAAACAAGGCTTCCAGATTCTCTTCCCTCTTGAACCAATCAACTCACTTACTCTCACAACATATTTTTAAATAGTCAAAAACTACAAGGATGTGTGTACGATGCTCTGAATTCCTAATTTTTGAAATGAAGCCTATAATAAGCATAACTAGCATTATTTTCATGTGTACTAGTTCTCTGGGATGATAAGAAATGCAAAGCAGAACAGTTTCAGAGAGAAAAATGAGACACACTTATCTGCCTTTTTCTGGAAAAGAAAACAGCAGCATAGAATGGTGGTGTGAGATTATGAGGATGTTATATGACTAATGTTGTTCTTCTTGATCTCAGTGTAGTGTTCTCAGAAATGACAACAGACAAGGGATTAAGCAATTTTTTTTTTTTTTTTTTTTTTGTTTAGTGGGTTCAAATTGGGCCCCTCATTGAGACACTTCCCAGCAACCATGGATTTTTAAAAATTGGGTTGCTGGGTTGTATCCCTCTGGGCCTAGGAGATGAGGACATCTTTACCCTTTGCCTATTCCCCTACCATACCCATACTCCATCCTTTCTGACAACCCACATATATATATATAATGATTTCAACTTACAACTTATACCACGTGTTTAATCAGTATATTGCTCATAAATTAAAGACTCTATGAGTCTAATAACAGGTAAAGTGGTCCTGACTAACAAAGAATGTCCACATTGAAATATTAAAAACTTGATATTAAGCCCAAATGTACAATTTTGGATGATATTTTTATAAGGTTACAACTTTGTATAAGTTTACTCTACATGTCTACAATAAACATACAATAAACATACAATTTACATGAATATTATGATGGATCTTGAACAGTCTGGAGCAAATCTCCATACTTTTGGGTGGTTGCTCCCCAATTTAAAATAAATAAATTA
>JAOUQZ010000010.1:7798378-7813378 GCA_028564935.1 Neosilurus hyrtlii | reverse complement strand
AGTAAAATCAAAATGTATCGAATCAATTTATCTAGAAACATAGCACCGTAGAAACAATATGTGTGCGTATTTGAAGGCATAGTCTTGGCTTATAAAAAAATGTCAGTTATCCACACATACCAAGTCTCCATTTCCTCTTGTGTATACTCCACTCTAGGGATTGTTTGCCCACTAAAGTGAGAAAAAAAAATATGATGTGAAGAAATCAAATTCATGTACAAGAAAAGGCTAAAGTATGACAGTAGCTATGGTCTGGTTTTTACTTACTGTCTATAGCTGAAAGCAAGATCCCCAATCTGTTTCCGTCGTTTTCTGTACAAAGGGTCTGTGAATCCCTACATGAAAAAAATTGGGTTTTAGGGTGCAAAGAGACTTATCATCATGCATAACAAAGGTGAATTTACTTACAGGATGGTCCTGATCTAAATCTGGATCAAATTTAGTCACCAGGTGATGGCATATATCCAGTTCTGCTATTTTCTTTGGGAACCAGTGAACTTCAGAGGATAAAACCAAACCAGTATATAATACATTATTATAAACCTTTTGTTTGTAGCCTTAAATGTATAATATTAAAATGTAGTCTGTATACAAATGCAAAGAGCTTACATTTCACTTCTTTACTAGTTCTTACATCATCTGCAATCCTTTTTAAGGAACTGACAAGTGTATTTACATCTGCTAGGTGAACTTCACAGCGCACAAAATATTCCAGGTCCTGCAGACCATCTTTAGGTTTACGGCTCTGTCTGGTCTCAAGATGGTGCATCTTGGCTTCGAATGTCTGTGAATAATACAGGAAGGACTTATTTCTTTAAAAAGCACAAATAACCAAACACAAGTATATTTTACATGAAAAGCTAATTATATGCATGTGTACTTTTGAGGTTATTGAAAAATTATATCATTATAAAATTATAGATTTTTTACCTGAGCATGGGTAATTTTATTAAACAGTTAAAAGTCTATTACGGTTAAGTAAATCAATTTATTTTTATCTTATTTATTTTAATTCATTGTTAGTTAGATTATTTTATTATCTATAAAATATAGCTTATATAATATATTTGTATTGTATCTCTACTGTTTATTTTATGGTAAACATTAACAATAACAACTGTAGCTTGTTTAAATCTGAATAAACTCATCAATCATATACATTAAATCAATGAATATTTCATACTTAAGTCAACAAACTGGATTATTTTCAGTTTTTTTAGTTACCCTACGTTCTTATCAATAATATTTTCTTATTATTATTACTTATTAATATTCTCTTCTGTATCTGGCATGCGTATTTTAGATTTACCTTGAAGGTAGACATGGTAATAAAACTGTACATATATCATAGTGGTTGGTAAGGTTCAGTTATTTACCCTAATTTCATTTTAAATGGAAAACATACATACTACAGGTGAAGATCAGTGCACCTGATCACCCTAAAGCAACAGGAATAACAGGATAACGGATTCCAAATCTGGAAACAGAATTTATTTAGACCTTTTCTACGCCTAATGTTCTCTAATGTAGAGAATAAAACCAAGATGAATGAGGTTTGCGTGTAGTTTTTCCCCCCCTGCGTTATTATGACTTGAGGAGAAATAAACAGAAGTGAAAAGGTGAAGACTGTAAAGCTTTACATACCTCGAAGACCTTGAGAGTGCGAGAGAGAGCCGGACTTTTGGAGCCTCTCAGAGTGAAGAAGAGGTTGAGTAGTGCTTTTCCGTCCTCCTCCTCAAATACAATGTGCTCAGTGGCATCCGTCGCTTCCGCCGCCGCCGCCGCCGCTTCTCTCTCCTTCCGTGCGTCCTCGATCAGACTCTGCCTGCGTCCCACGAAGCGCTGTGACTACAGCACACACACACACACACACACACACACACACGCACAGGTGGACCTGACTGTGACTAATGAGACATGCATATATAAAGTATTTTTGCTGAAAGTAAATTGGCTAAATTGGGTCTCCAGCTCCAGTATGGTAAACTATTTTATCTTAATCATTCACCTGGGAACAGCATATTCCACTTTTAATAAGATTTATGGTAGCATTGTGGTAATGTAATGTCTGAATATTAAGTTTTATCTCCATCACACGCACACACACCCACACACACACACACCCACACACACACACACACACACACACACACACACACTACAGTTTGATCTTCACGCTGTGCGCTCTGGGTGGAAGTGATGCGCATCTCCAAAACGCGCACAAGTGGCGCACGAGTTTATTTACTACACAACTGCGTCCTCCATGCACTGACTTGTGCTGTAGAATAACCATAAATCTGGTATTCTGTAGAGGTTTAAACCTGTGCGCTTACCGTGATGGAGTCGGAGCGCTCCAGTTCAGAGCCAGCTCTCCTCAAGCTTTTGGTGGAAGAAGTGGAACTGGTTGAATTTGGCATTCTGGCCGTTCAGGAGCTCGGAGATGTCTCGGAAATGGTCCTGTGTTTTTCCACCACAGGCTGCCTAAGCCCCATATTTATACAGGCAATTTCTCTTTACTGACGTCAAACCCAGAGCCTCTAATTTTCGTCGTCAAACATTTTCTAGCCTCTCACACCCCTGCTCTTGTTTTATTTAATCCCATTAGTGCAGCGTCCTTTGCCATTTTCAGTTACTGATGAGCAAAAAAATGGAATCGATAAGCCTTGTTTGATAAACACCTTTAAAACAGCTTAACAGCTTTAAAACAGAAAAGTTTTCCTAGTTTTTAAATGATCATGATTATCTAAAAGGAGAACAACATTAAAATGGTAATAAAAAAACATCACTGTAACATGGTTAATAATCTTCCTCTAATTTTATTCTTTGCAAAAATGTTTTTACTATACACTACATTTGTGAAGTTGTGTGTGTGTGTGTGTGTGTGTGTGTGTGTGTGTGTTAAAACTTTGCAATGAAAACTAATACAGTCTATTGCTAATTAGAGTAACTAACAACTTTACATTTGTACCTTTATTGTTGTTATGTTTAATTAGACAAAAATATCAATTTCCTTGAATGGTTCAAATTCTGATTTTAAAATTAATTACCATCTTTTAACAAAAATGCTACACAAGCAGCACTGCTAAAGGCCATAAGAAAATCTCATAAAACTAAATGCCATAGGAAATTCATTCACTTTCTATAAGCTCAATTCAATGTACATTCCCATCCAGTCTGCCAAATTCAATTCTGAATAAAGCACTGCAAGTTCCCTGCACTAAATGGAGTTTTATCTCCAGCTGAGAATAACATGATTAAAGGATGCCTACCACACTGTTCCCCATACCCCCTTAGGGAACTCAGACCACTTGATAATTCACCTTATTCTAGCATACAGACAAAGCCTAAAGCAACCTGAGGTTGTGGAGACACTGGAAAACTCTTCTCAATTTTAAAAGATGTGTCGAATCATAGATGATTATTCAGTCACTATCACCATTAGTTTTTAAGGCATGTGTATTCCCAAAAAACTCTTAGTGAGGTATAATAACGACAAGCCCTGGATCACAGGTGCCCTCTAAGAAGCAAGGCAAACTTTTTCTAAAAGCTTTTATCTGGCAAGCACTTGTGGTGAGTGAAAACAAGTTGCTCTTGATGGTGGTGGTAAGGGGTGTCACTGTATCCAAGCATTTTGCACCAGGACAAATTGTTAATGTGCATAGTGGAAAAAAGTGATTCTGAGTCTGATACTGATTCTAAAGCCATGCTATACTGTATGTAGCCCAGACACATCAACTAACAACTGTTTTAGTTACAGGAAGCACTGCAGCTAAAGAATAGAAGAAGAATATGAGCATGCCGGTTAGCATGCTATAGGGTACACACCAGAAATGCTAAAGAGCATTGACGTGGCCCAGGGCTCTCTACACCAAAAGGGCTTCGTTCAGCTTTGATTAAACAAGACAGAGCAACAAAATGAGATAAAACACAGACTGACATTAAGACAAAGAGTGCCACCTTTTCACCTTCTCTTCAGGGCAGAGAATATGACTTCAACTGTCATTTCTTGATTTTCTCTCAGTGTATAGTCTCTTCCTGAAATACATACAGATGGTAGGGTAAATTATTCATTGATTATTTCCTTGGGTTTAAATGAAATCATCACTGAGAAACTGTGTTAATCCTGAAATTATGATGAGAGTGAGGATGAATAGATTATTATTATTATTATTATTATTATTATTATTATTATTATTATTATTATTATTATTATTATTGTGTCTCATAAGTGCTGGATTCTTATTTTATTTTTACAGTATAATTATACATATAATATAATATAATGTAATAATATAATAATATAATAATAATAAATAAAATAATACATAATGAATTATATATATTACAATGTCAAACTATCAACTATGCAGCTGAAATGCAGTTAGAGCACTGATAAAACAATTTGTAAAATAAATTTACTAATCTGTAGAAACATTGATACATAAAATAAAATATTTATTTTAAAATAATGCTTTGCAAACTAAAATCATATCTAGTACATATAATAATAATAATAATAATAATAATAATAATAATAATAATGATGATGATGATGATGATAAACAGGTTTTGAATGAGGTGAAGTATGATATGAAGAGACCTTCTCAATCTGAA
This sequence comes from Neosilurus hyrtlii, assembly GCA_028564935.1. Taxonomy (NCBI): domain Eukaryota; kingdom Metazoa; phylum Chordata; class Actinopteri; order Siluriformes; family Plotosidae; genus Neosilurus; species Neosilurus hyrtlii. The sequence goes on along the minus strand of JAOUQZ010000010.1, from coordinate 7,808,764 downwards.
TAAATCTCCATATCATACAGAAGACGAATTCTGTAAATGTCTTATTATTAATTCAAAATATTTTCAAGTATAGAGAAAGTGCATCATAGCCAGAGTGAGTCAACAGGAAGTGACACAAGCTATTCCCTGCTAACACCATTTACAAATAATTTTATACAAATTCCACAAAAATATGCTACATAATATGGGCTTAAAGTACTTGATGGTAATAACTTTTTTCAAGAATTAGGCTTACCCATTATTTTCCCCATCATTTATTAGCTTGTTGCAAACAGCACACTTCTGGTTTTGAGCAGCCATTTTCTTGCAAGTTTTCTCTTTGAGGAGAGGGAGAGGAGGAACATAGGCTACACCCTACTGTAGTACCACTGTCTTGTCCATCGCTAATCATTCTAGATATGGCTAACAACAGCATAACTAGTGGGAAAATAAACTAAAGTTTTAACAGCTCAGGGCTGCAGTGATTCCCTGTAAATTGTACTAATTTACTTACCAGGATGAGGACCACTGCACCCATCTGCCACAGGGGATAGCTGATCTATCTTATATGATATCTATGAGGAGGAACACTGGCGTGTGCCAATTGTCTCATCATCATTCAACTTATCCAATGTCAGTGATGGAAAGTCGGTTTGAGAAGAATACTAAGAATTAGCCGGTGGCTTTCACCCACTGAACTCAATACAGAGTGCTCAATACAGGGCGCCATCTTGGAATGATACATTCTGTTGCCGTGTTTCTATGTAAACAACACAGGCATTCGCCAGCAAACAACTAATTTACCATCTTGTACTTAAGTTGTAGATTGCATTTAACATCCAATACTGTAACCGGAAATACCATCTCTGAGAATTAAAAAGCCTACCACAAAACAATTATTGCAGATGGGTTTATAAAGAGTTTTTAAAAGACATTAAACTATAGAGTAGACTCAGGTAATACCAAATACATGGCTTCAGCGCTTCCCTGCTCCACGACCAATCAAAACAACAATCACTTCCAGGTTATGGTTTTAAAAACAAATGATTACTTTAATCTCAGATTTATGCAATATTTCCTCTAGTAAAAAATATGGAGGGGGAGGTCGAATGTTAACAGAAAATAATATTGAATAATCCAAACTTTGTGTTTGATTACTCGTAATGAAGCTGATCTGAAAATGTTTTGTCTATAAAATTTCATTATCATGTCTGTCAATGCATACCTTAATTGAAACTCATAAAATGATAATAAAATTAATGAAACAAAAATAAATTATAAAAAATGACAATAAAATAAACCTGGATGGTGCATTATATTTAACATTAATTCAGCAGGAGCAAGAATACAGTAACTTAGTTTTTAAGAAGGCCTTCTGTTGAAGGCAAAAGTCTCTCCTCTGGGTGAGGTGACTCAGCACACAGCGTCCTAATCCAAAAGGCAGCTATGGCAAAATGACGTCTTTCTGTCCTTCATCAATCATTCACTGCTTATTTTTTTTCTCTCCCTTTTCTGAAAGTTACAGAGGTTCCCCTGGCACAAGGCACACAATTATCGCAATTATGTGTTGATTCCCCGGTAGCGTCCTCCTCACATTGTTCTCGCCGGCTCTCTTTCAGTATATAATTGTTAGACAGTGTAATTGCAGCATGCACCCAGCTGGGTGATTATTCTTCATCCTCCTCAATCTAGATTTTTTTTCCCCTATTGAGCGTTTAGTGTTTCAGTTGTTCTTTTGAGGGTCATTGAAACAAATAAACATTTAATAATTTTCACATTCAACTTCATGCTAATAATACACGATCAAAGTCACAGAGGGACAGGTCATATTTCTAAAGTAAATAAATTAAAATGGTGGACAGCCCAAGGACCAGTAAATGTGTTTATTTCATATCACTAAATAAACATTTGTGGATGTCATACAACCAAGAAACTGAACCTTTCGTAATCCTTCTCAACAACCACTTGAAATGCTCCATCAGGTCCCCTGTGTGTCACATTTATAAAAGCAACCTTGAAATGAAACGAAACGTGCACTCATGTCGGTTCCCATTACAGGCAGAATGGTATTGTGATTTTATGTGTCCATGTTTCCTCACAAGTCACAGGCCACATGGAGTGCAGTACAATCTAAACCTTGTAAACAGCTATCTGACTTCTATTTCCCATAGCCTCGGGCAACAAATACAGACAACTGAGTGCACTCTTATTTGATCAGGATTGCCACCAATCCACCATTTTATTTCTGTGAAAAGAGAAGGACATGATCTCTCTTTTCTTTTATCTTTTTTTTTTTGTTTGTTATTTTATTATTTATTCACCAAAAAAAGATTAAAACCCATTTTTGACATTGTCATTTGAAATTGAAAGGTTTAATATGACAGTGTTACCGATTCACTTGCTATCTGAGTAACAACAGAATTAGCCTAAATGCTTTGTGCTCTGTCCTTTCAGTTAAATGTGATGTAGAGTGAAGGTAATTACCCATTTGCATTGCAGTGTGTCAAAATACAGCTGCCAAACAAAATGGCTAATCATGTAGAGTGCACTTTCATTACTTTTTACACATGTAATTTGTCAGAGGTGGCTAAGTGTTCTGAGGATGGATGCTCAGTGAGCCATGGTGGTGATGCGTCATGGCTGCTTACCCTGACTATGTCTGTAGCATCTGTGAGAAGAACTATACATGCTTTGCACCACAGCGTTAATGATTTCTCACTTGTGATTGATTACAATGTACTGTAGTGTGCACTGTGTAAGAATTGACCAGACTGGCAAGTTCATATTCCACACTCCAAAAAAGTAGGAAGGGGTAGTGTCAGCCGAAAACTGTCCTCATTTGGTAATAAGTCTCATTTTGATTATTCATGAACTTAGCAAGGCAATGCCATGGCACAGTGGTTAGCACTTTCGCACTTGCACAGGCAAGGGTATCATACCTGTTTGGAGTCTGCATGTTCTTCCCATGCTTGCATCTTGCTCTGGTTTCCTCTCACAGTCCAAAGACAAACTGAGTGACTAAATAATTCTCAATTGCCCCGGGTGTGAATATGAGTGTGAATGGTGGTGTATCTGATGAGCTGTTCAGGGTGTACCTCGTCTTCACAGTTTCACCTTCCAGTTTGCATGTGACCCTAATAAAGGAATGAAATGTACTTGGCATTGCATAGACACTGCGCAATGATGTAAGTTACATCTATTTTTACATGCTAATGTGATCATGTTCTGGCAGGTCAAACTCATGTACAATAAAATTGTCACGGATTTATTCATTCATGTACTGACTCCGTAGCAGAATAAGTTACAAAGTCTTTCATCACGTTACAACGTCCCACATATAGTCAAACAGCAGAACCTACTTTTTCTATTGATACTAGTTTCTCTGTGTGGTTTTGAGTAATTGTGGTTTTATATTCACTGAAAAAAAAAGTTACATTTATCGAGTAGGGTTCCTGTAGTACAAATACCATTGCTTGGCAGTGTGGGGTCCCTTCTTCAAAAATTTTCCCTTTTTCAAAAATCTAACATATCTATGACAAAGTTGTTACTGTAATTTCACGTTTCGTTGCCTGAATTCCAGTTGTTTTTGCAAAATCAGCTACAAATCTCCTCTTTTCTTTAACTTTCTATAATCGGGAAAAATATATTTCTGATTTCTTGTTGAATCTGTTTGCACAGTTAGTCACAAAACAGCTTTTCATTTCTTTTAGATAAGCTTTTAATGTTTTGCAGCATTTTTGTGTATACAGCTACTTTCATCTGCAGTGACATCACACTCATGACATCTTCTCCACTCATTTCGGACTGAGGGCAGAGTAGACATCACAGAGACAAATATGTACAAATTCATGATAACTAGATTTAAGCACTGACTGAAAGCAGAACTCCTGATAGATGTCTCTATACATAGGTGTCTGAATCTGGATTTCATTTTCAGTTTCACGAGTTGATTTCCGCCTTGCTTAGTATCACCTGTCTTGTTAGCTTGAGTATCAACAAGTTTAATGAGTTCATGATCTGATTTCAGCGTTTTTTTTCTCCATGAGCATTTGTATACCTGCAAGTTTGTTTGTCTACCAAAGTTAGATTATGTGTGTTTTTTTTTTTTATTCTGCTTAAGACTGAGTAGGGGTGTATGAGCATTTATTTTTTGGGTTTCATCATTATGAATTATAAACTTTTTTTTTTTTAATGCCGCCCATTATAATGCTAGGTAGTGATCACCCTGAAGAGCTCACCAGTCCATCGCAGGGCAACACATACAACCATTCACATCACATCTAGGGGCAATTTGGAACAACCAAACAGCCCGCTAAACGTAGTTGGACTATGGGAGGAAACCGAAGTACCCAAAGGAAACCCACGCAAGCACGAGGAGAATGCAAACTCCAGGCAGAAACCCCATGCTGCGAGGCAGACATGCTAACCACTGTGCCACAAACTAATAATAATAATAATAATAATAATAATAATAATAATAATAATAATCCATTCATTCATTTTCTGTACCGCTTAATCCTAATAAGGGTCTTGGGGGAGGCTGGTGCCCATTTCTCAGCCGACTCTGGGCGAGGGCAAAGTACACCCTGTACAGCTCGCCAGGCCATTGCTGCAATAATAATAATAATAATAATAATAAAACATTTTAAACATTAAAAAATGATGATGATGATTATTATTATTATTATAAAAATAATTAAAAAATAAGAGTAAACATACGGACCACTGCCTGTTGCAGCTTTTACCTGGAGGCAATGATGGAGTGCAAGAAAACTCCACACAGCCCACATTAGTCCCAAATTTTCTTTGGGAGTGAACACTTTATTGAATTTACCTTTCCTAATGGCACCATGTAGTGCATGCTGGAGGGCAGACTAGAGCAGGATGTGATAATTACAAGCACCCATATCTCACTGACACACTTTCTAATTAAACTCTGACATTTTCCCTTCTCCACACATGCAGCCTTTTTCTGCTCTTGCTAGCTTAATCTGTTTTTAAATCTTTCAGTTCAGCTTTACGTGAAGATTTTGCGATAGCAGAAAACAACATAAACCAGAAGGATAGAGATTAATGCCATTGTTTTATTACCTTTCCCTGAGGAAACGTTTGACATTTTTTACTGAAGCAAATTTGTGTTTCAGCTCAAAGGAAGTGGACTATTGATTGTGTTGCTGGTTTCCGCCCTTAACAAAAGACCTATCAGTGCTCCCTGACAACGGTTAGATGTTAAACAGACAGCACTGTTTTTATATATATTATTTAAATATATGCATGTATAGGTTTTTTATTTCGGAAGTGGATGCTTAGGTTAAACCAAACTCACGAGGGTCTTTTAACATTAAACATGATTCAATAATATGATCATATTTCAAACAACGCAACACAAATGTAATGATTAGAAATTAGATTTCAGAAATCAATATTTGGTGGAATACCCCTTACATTGTACTCACAGCTTGGTGTGCTCTCTACCGATCTTTCACATTGCTCTTGGGTGACTTTACGCCATTTCTGGTGCAAAGCTTTGTTTTATGGCTTATGACCATCCATCTTTCCCTTTAACCACATTCCTGAGGTTTTCACCGGGGTTCAGGTCTGGCAGTTGGGTTGGCCATGACAGGGTCTTGAACCTGTGGTCTTCCCCTAAGTAGGATTGTCCTGCTGGAAAACCCATAGGGGAATGTTGTCAGAGCAGAAGGAAACAAGTTTTCTTCAGGGATAATCTTGTACATGGCTTTGTTCATGCATCTTTCATAAACAAAAATTTGCACCAGTCCAGCCTGACTGTAGACTGTAGAAGTACCTGCAGATTATCAGCCATCCTCCATGAAATGGGTGCAAGGCATCTCCAGAGTGGGGCTCTGGAGATGCTTGCACCCATCTCATGGAGGATGACTGATAATCTACAGCCATAAGACAACCAGGTGACAGAAAATCTAACCATTAGACAATCAGGTGACAGAAAAAGCTGAAATTTTGACTCATCAGAGATCCAATTCTAGAGTCCAATTCTTATGATCTTTAAACCTCAGCCTGGGTTGTCTTTGATTCTCACTAATGACTTTCCATGACTTCACTGAACTTGTTTCCATTAAGTATATTCAAAAATCCCGAACAAGTTTAAAAAGACTCCCCAGCACCCATTTACTGTTCACAGAGCTCACCTGACCTGCCTCTGTTATCCACAAACTATGTAAAAACAAGCAAAAAAAAAAAAGTTTTTGATTGCTTTTCTTATACTTTTCTTATACAAAGTATGTACAAGAACCAGAACATATGTGTATGTAAAAATATACTTTAAAGGTCTTGATTTAATCTGATTTTTATGATCCCATGTGGTTTAAACAGTTATTCTCCTCAGGCTCTCTGGATATCACTGAATGGTCCTTTATGGACTTTGCCTTTGGTGAATTATCATGAAGAATACAAAATGTTATGTACACTGACTTAAATAATGGTAACACTACTGAAGTAATGATTCACTTGAGGAAAAGTAATGATCAAGAAACATAGTAAAGTAAGATTATGAATACTTTGTGTTTACTATTGAGTGAAGTAATTACTTTACAATTGACGGTTTTACATTTCTACATTTCACATAATTAATCTATAAATGCTCTCCATCTGAGCATTTTGGAACAATTTTCTTAATTAATCACATGAGCTATAAGAAACACTTCCTCCATAATCAACAATATATAAAGATGTGTAACATTAGCACACTAGTTCACTTAGCTAAATGCTGTTACTGTTTTAGTAGTTAGGTTTTCAGCTAGCTAGGTAATTCATGTTCATGTATGTGTTCTGTACTATTTATCTAGACGTCCCTTACACATTATGACAGAGTGTTACTGTAACTCTAGCAGCATTTAAATATACAATCCTTAACACAACAAGCAACTGGTACCAAAAATGTTTTCATTTTATAAAGTCTTATATGAAGTTCACCTCCATAGTCAGATTATTTGATTGGTTGTACTCTTTACTTTGAATGACTAAAAAAATGTGGGCAAAAAAATGTCCCACCATTTCTAAGTTTTCTGTGACAGAAAATAAGAAATAAAACAATTCAACCAAGATGTGTCTGAAATCACTTACGGTTGGTATGAGCAAATTGCTTTTAAACTTGACGTGACTGGAGAACTAAGGCTCCCATAAGGCTGGATCAATGACACTTCAGAGGCTGACTCGTGCTGGGGTTGTGACGTGGACATGACATGCAGTTTGGCTTGGTGATGATGGTCACTTCCTCAGGATAATGGCTGCAGCTGTGGCAAGCATCTGTGCAGCCGCCCCCAAACTCACACAAGTGTCTCAGGGCCTCATCAAGCCACACACACAGCCCATTACTGTGGATGTACATTGTGAAGGGCCTAATAGATAGATGGGGATGCAGAAGCAGGAATGCAATTGGCTTTCTGTTTGTCAATGATATGACCTTTAACCATTTTGTAAAACGTCGATTTGTATTTGCTATTTTATTATTAAAACTTTAGTGATGCAAATAGGAAGGAGATCAAAACAATCACATTCATTCATTTGCCAAACTGTTTAATCCTACTAGGGTCATGGGGAGGCTGAACCTCAGTCAGTCTCAGTTGACTCTGGGCGAAGGTGTGGTGCATCCTAATCAGCTCACCAGTCCATTACATGGCCAACACGCCAACACACAGATGACTATCCACACTTACATTCACATCTAGGGGCAACTTGGAATTTGGATTGTGGAAGGAAACTGGAGTATATGGAGGAAACCCGTGCAAGCACGGGGAGGACATCCTCACAAACTCCACATGGAAACACCCTTACTGAGTCCGGGATTCGAACTCAGAACCTTCTTGCTGTGAGTCAGATGTCCTATCCACTGCGTAATTAACTGCACTGATTTCTGCATCTGACCATACATTTCTACATAGCTAATAACTTTTAAGATACCCATGACCTTTGACCTCACTAATAAACTCCTCTAAACAAGTTCTGACATCCTAAAAATATAAAGAGGAGCCATTTGGCTTCCTGTGAAAACTGGTGGGGGACTTGGGATGGCCGTTATCACCCTTCAGCACATGTATAGTGTAAACACCATTCACACAGCAATTCGCCAACTCTTTCCCAATAGACCTATTGTCTCTACCATCGCTTGGTTTCACACAATTGATCGTCCTTGCAGTTCTTGAGGGTTCTGCATATGCCTGCACAACACGCACAAAACAGAGGGCTGTAAATGCAAGTTGGGTGGCAGTCAGCTCGCTGAAAAGACTACTGCTTGCAGGTGTCTCATATTATGCATCTGCCAAAACGTCACACCACACACATCAGGCTGTTTTGTTGCTTACAAATTACAACCCTCACATCAAACAATCCTTGTCCTTCACAGTGGATAGGGTTCAGTCACAGATGGTTATTGCCAAGAATAACAATATACCACCGTCACCATGGTGTCAACTCCAACTGGGGATTTTCCTTAAATGGAAAAGGGATTGAGGATATAACTGCTTGATGTAAAGGCTGGATATTTGGTCATGATTTAATGATCATAAATGTGAAGGTGCTGAGAGGTTTATCAGAGCATTAAATGGTCAAAGAGAAAACAGACAACGCAATAGAGACCAGCACCTAATGGCCATATTTGCTGAAGAGACAGCTGTTCACTCAAAGTGCACCATCATAAACACATTCAGTTAAATGATTATGGTGACAAATGTGTAAGAGATAAAACAATAAGACATGCTGTTATACCTTTTCAGGAAACAAGTTTTATTAAAGCCTCTGTCACATATGCCACACAACAGGTATTCAACAGGTCCACAATAGAATACTGGTCAAATTCCTAGGACAGTTGTGGGTGTGTCATACAAAACTCCTCTGCTGAGGAAACTCCTCTGCCATCATAGACCCTTGTCGTGGAGTTTTAACATGTTCAAAATGCTTCAGTCTCATAGGTAAGTCTTGACATTAGTACATTATGTTCTATGTTAAACCCATGGGACATCCTTATATGTATCCACACATACTGTACAAAACTTTTTACGACCATGTGCACACGCATCCTGTAGCGCACATTAAACTTTCCTACATCAACTGAGTATCACAGAAATATCATATTAGATAGAAGGTTTTTTGTATTTGTTTTGTAGCATTCATTTATCTATTTTTGTACACCAGACTTATTTTTCCCATGGCAGCACATTATTACAGCACATATTTTATATATGAATGCAACTACTCAGCTTTCACATCCACCTCACCCCTCTGTCATAGCCCCATTAAATTCATACAAAAAAAATATTGTTTGTGAAAAAAGGGGGTTAACGTAGAAAAAAAAGTTGTCATGGTAATCATAGATATAATATAGACTGCAGAGCATACTGCATCTATTTTGAAAAGGTTTTCCTTTAGCATTAATCCATTTAGATATTAACTGCTACTGGTATATCACTCACTTTAAGTTACACTGACAGTCATGAAAAATTCTGAAACCATAATTTTCAACATAGTTTTTATTCTGGTACCCAAAACTGGATTTTTGTTATATGGATAATTTGTTTAGCATGTTGGCTTCAAAAAACAACAAAACAAAATGTCACCTGTCAAATTCAAAGTCACAACAGTCAGTATCAGGTATGACCTCCGTTTTACGTTGATATAGGCGTTGATTTGCAGTGACACAGACGGTGATTTGCACACTAGTCCCACAAGTGCTGCAACCGGATGCAGGATGTATCCTGTTCAGAAGTCGTCACTCTCCCTCGCCCTGGACGTGGCCTGTCGTCAGCTGACCCTGTCATGTTGTGGCGGTCAATCAGATCTGATGCTGGGTTGGGTACAGCCCATACACCTCGCTACCTCACTGTACCTCAACCCAGCCTCCACCATACCCACTGCCTGGAGAAGTAGTTCACGTCATAGACCCGGCATTATGACGTGCACTAAACTAACAATAGTGGACATTTTTGAGCCTTTATACAGGCTTTCCAAACCACTCCTCAAATTGTGCAGATACACATTGTGCATTTGGTCCACTTTTGCAAAGTGACCTAGACATGCAATGAAGTGTGACAAAATGACAACTCATCATTTTCTCAAGGGCCTGAGTACTATCATCAATAAAGCCACAGGGTATACTCCTACACCCCCCACACCCCTACAAGTAGAGATATACTGACATTTCATGTTTTTAATGACTGTCAGTATAAAAGACATACAAGTCATGTGATGTTGCTGAGGCAACTGCAAAGCCCTCTGTCCTGAAGATTTTCTTAGAGAAGTACCAAACTCTACATCAGTATGGGCCTTCAGGATCATTTTAACTGTAGTGTTTAGAGCTAGGCGGCACGGTGGCGCAGTGGTTAGCACGTCCGCCTCACAGCAAGAAGGTCCTGGGTTTGATTCCCAGCTCGGGCG
>JAOUQZ010000010.1:7745283-7787556 GCA_028564935.1 Neosilurus hyrtlii | reverse complement strand
AAATTAGAATATTGTGAAAAGGTTCAATATTGTAGGCACAAAGTGTCACACTGTAATCAGCTAATTAATCCAAAACAACTGCAAAGGGTTCATGAACCTTTAAGTCTCTTAGTCTGGTTCAGTAGAATTCATAATAATGGGGAAGACTGCTGACCTGACAGTTGTGCAGGAGACCACCAGTGACACCTTCCACAAGGAGGGAAAGCCTCAAAAGGTAATTCCAAAAAAAATTGGATGTTCTCAAAGTGCTGTATCAAAGCACATTAATAGAAAGTTGTGTGGAAGAAAAAGGTGCACAAGCAGCAGGGATGACTGCAGCCTGGAGAGGATTGTCAGGAATTCAGGCCATTCAGAAGTGTGGGGGAGCTTCATAAAGAGTGGACTGATGTTGGAGTTAGTGCATCAAGAGCCACCACACACAGAAGGATCCTGGACATGGGCTTCAAATGTCAGATTCCTCTTGTCAAGCTTCTCCTGAATATCAAACAACGTCAGAAGTGTCTTACCTGGGCTAATGGAAAAAGAACTGGTCTGTTGCTCAGTGGTCAAAAGTCCTCTTATGTGATGAGAGAAAATTTTGCATCTCATTTGGAAACCAAGGTCCCAGAGTCTGGAGGAAGAATGGAGAGTAAATTTATAACAAATAAAGGCTTGAGATATTTCCCTTTGCATGTAATGAGTCTATATAATATATTCGTTTCACCTTTTAAGTTGAATTACTGAAATAAATGAACTTTTGCATGATATTCAAATTTTTTAAGTTTTACCTGTGTTGTATTACAAAAGATTACAAGTTGTCTCTGGATATCGAGAACTTTTCTCGCTGCATTCAAAAAAAATTAGATTAGCAAATTTAGTGCCACTCAATAGATTTCACCAGCCATGTGCACACAGCAATTTTTCTGTCAGTGGCAAACATGGGAATAAAAACCCATTGGCTCCATAAATAGCTACAGTATTACCTGACACCTTTTGAATAATGACCTTAAACTGTTCCTGTGTAGATTATTTCAATTAATCTGTTCACAGGTCCGCACAGAGAAATGTTTAATTACAGCATATTCTGCAGATGCAATGGCAAGAGGTAAAGCTGAGAAACAGTGGGTCTCATGTAAAGAACTTTTTCAAATGCGTCTCTTTGAGAAAAGTAGGAGGTTTGGTATAAGTGACTAGTGGTGTTTCACTCCCTGTAGAGACTTTTGTACATGGCTTCTGAACTGGGATATGGTCATGTTATGTCGTGGATTTTCACTAAGTTCATGGCTAGTCAAGTCACTGCTGATTTTTTTTAATTTTTTTTTTTTCCCCAGAGTTGTTTTTTTTATTTTATTGAAGCAAGCATTTTGGCTGGCTTTACTTCCTTTGTCACTGGTTCCTGGTTGTTTATGAGTCTAGTTTAAAAAAATGATGTTGAGTGTTCCTTGCTGAATAAGATCAGAAAAAAACATGAAATTTATTTGGCATGGCTTTATTTGTTTTTCATAGTTGTGGCTGATTAATTTTATAAAGAGAATATTTATTTATTCTGAACACTCACAGCAAGAAGATCCTGAGTTTGAGTCCCAACCTCAGGCGTTTCTGTGGGAAGTTTGTATGTTCTTCAGTGTTTGCATGGGTTTCCTGTGAATACTCCGGTTTCCTCCCACAGTCCAAAGACATGCACCTTAGGCTAGTTGGCTGTTCCAAATTGTCCCTAGGTGTGTGTGTGTGTGTGTGTGTGTGTCTGTGTGTGTGTGTGTGCATGCATGTGTGTGTGTGTGTGTTGGCCCTGTAATGGTATGGCAAGCTGTTGTGTTGTACAGGGTGTAACCCGTCTTTGCCCTGTGTCGACTTCAGCTTCCCTGTGAACCTAAAATAATTAAGCGATTCAGCAAATTCAGTGAGTGATGACTTATTTCAACAAAAAATGGTAAATATCTTAAATAGATCTTTCAAAATGATGTTTCAAAAGTCCTGGAACTCAGTCTGTAGAAACCCTGTAAAAGTAAAAATAGTTTTTAATAGTTTTTATTTATTTATTTGTTTGTTTGTTTGTTTTTATATTTATAATATTTAATAGAATTTTAAAATAATGAATGATTTTGTACTTTTTTCTTATCTGTTGGACTTTTATGCTGCTTTTGGGGGATGTTTTCGAATTGCTTGATGGACAGCTGTAAGGACAAACTCTTTTTCACTCCGCAAATCGAGAGTGTTACTGCCAATATGTACCTGCTGCACACGTTATAGCATGCAAATGAAATTCTTTCCTAGTGTTGAAGTAAAGTGTGTTCCACAGGCTCAGCAGTGGTGGTACTGGTCTACTAAATATTTTTACAACTATTGGTTATGTCAATGTTCTGCAAGTTCCTGGTTTTTATTTTTCACAACTTTTTGCTGCAGCCAGGTAAAATTCAGCCTTGTGCTGCTCATCCCTCTCTAAATGATCAGCCTTTTATGTTCCCTGAAGGTTTTCATTCCACGTACACAGGGGAGTAGTGTGTAACAGTATGCTTTTTGGTTAATGGCTTCATGTATTCATGTAGACCACACTTCCAGCTGTGCTGCTCTTCAAAAACAATCTTTGCTGCTGTGAGATGGTATGATCTCATAGTGGATTATTTTCATTTAACATCATGGCCTGAATTGATGATTTGCTAACAATTGCCTTTTTAAAAAATGTATTCTTAAATGTGTCCCCACTATTAACATTGTTTATAGTAAAGTTTAATTTTATGGAACTTCAGTGAGACAAGTCAGTTCGTTTCAGCACTTCTGTTATTAACAGTCATCCCCTTGCCCGTTTCTACTTTATTGTCTCTCCTTAAATGAATGAGGCAATAAATAGCTTGTCATGGAGGGTAAGAAAATGTAGATTTGAGTATTATGGTTGTGTATCAGTTCTCAAAAATCTTTTATGAAGTTTTAGTTGACATACAAAGTTTCATAGTAGACATTGTTCATTTTGTGTTGTTGTGTCGCCTGGTAGCGGATCTGGAATGATACATAGGGATCACTATCTTGCGTTGTCCTCATCCGTCATCACACATAATTGTAATCCTCAACTGCTCCTCAACCAGTCAACTCATTTTAATCAAACTTATACAGAACCTTATTTACATCATACTGTTGTATGCCTCCTATTTTATTTTTGTACTAAATTATTTTTTGGCTTTTTCTCTGCCAAATCATGGTCTTTTTCCTTACTCCACAAAGGATTGCTTACATCTGAGAATTTATTTATTTATTTATTTTTTAATGAAAATTAATACTATTATACATCCCGTTTCATTTTTGTATTATTATTATTTTTAATATGATATATAATATTATATTAAAATTAATATAATATAATTTAATATTTTTATATATATATTTTTTATTGCTAGTGGAAATAAGGAGTGCAGGCGACACAAGTCTTCCTTGGAAGGTTGATACATTTTGTTTGACTTTTCCAATCCATCAGAGTTGAGAAAGAGTAGTTGTAAGGGAGCACAGCCAGCGTTTTTACTGCATGTAGTGGTCTGTTCTTTTTAAATAATAATAATTTTAAAATTAGATTTATACAGTTGCAATTAATCACTTTGCTTACAGCATCACAGTTCACTGAATTCACTTACCCTTGTACCATGATCGGATTGTATGGCCAGATTCTGGTCAGTACACCTTTTTATCATTATTTGACCAAGAAACAAGCAAACAACAATAAAAAAAAACCTCATCAGGAAAAAAGATAAACATTTTTAATTGATTTATTATTTGCATTATACTTATAAGTCCCTGTGAATTTAACCAGTCCATAGTACAGCAGTATTTGCCTTATAAAAAACAGGCACACTGGAAAAAAATACAAACATAATTCCCATGAAAATAAATCTAAAAAAGGGTAAGTGGGGCAGTGTGGAATATGGTTGGGGTAGATTGGACCCAGCATGGAGCACTTTGGACCCATGCTTAAATAGCATGAAACATATGATGCATTTTTGTGAATCTATTTTATATAGCTACTTATTAATGATAATTACTATATTAAATATATATTATACATTGGAACAAAACCATGAATAAAACAGAACAGACAGAAAAAAAAACATACAAAAATAATGTACATAGTGAACACATTTCGACTGGCAGTAGACTTGCTATAATTGTTGTTTTCTGCCTCTTTGGTCTTAGTCTCGATTACATAGAATCTCGGTGATGTTCGTGGAACCCAACTACTCTTAGAAACGATTCTCAAAGCCTCTCCAGCCAACTCGTGGTATACAGCTTCTTTCATCACCGCATCGGGGGTTTTCTCCTCCTGCCCTTTCTTCTTGTAGTTCCTCACCATGATGATATAGCTAAAAAGTATGAAAAACTTTCTTAAATTTTTATTAATAGTGCCATTTCAAGTATCAAATTAGATGATATGCTGGGGAACTTTGCACCTTGGGTCCAATCTACCCTGATAAGTGAGGTCCAATCTGCCCCCAGCATTCATATCAAGAGTTTTTGCAAGAAATTTGGCCAAGTGGTATTTTCCACATTCAGACTCACCTATTTATGTGCCAAAGATCAAGCATTTAAAGAATACAGAAGTTGTTATTTGCCCTCAAAGTATATGCAATAAAACAAAATATTCCATCAAAAAGTTTTCATTCATCATTTCCTCCACAATGACAGGAAGTCTGCAGAAATCACATGGTTGGATTGTGACATCACTTCCTATAATACAACTAGGGAAAGAAAACTCAAAACAATGCAGATTTGGTTTTAGAAGGGAGGGACAAATGACCCGAAGGTCTAAACTGCCCTACATACCCCTACTGTCTGAAAATAAAATTTTTCTTTTTGTGTTTAACTTTATTATTAGAGCTTTATTGGGAATGGTCCTGCCCATATAATTATTTAGTATCTGGCTGTAAGATGGTATGTGATGTAACTTTTTTTTTTTTTTTGTTTCCCTTTTTAACTTGTGAAAAAACCCTTCACACGTCCTGTGACTTGGCTATGACAGGGTTTCTGTGCTATTATAAATTTCGTCCATGGTTGCCGAAGCGCAGCACAAACACTTGACTTTTTATATATTGTTTTCCCTTAGGGGAAACTGGGTGGGGCGCATTTATTTTGTTTAACTTGTAGCAATTAGTCTGAGATTGTGAGTACACAATTACCTTTTTAAGAGTCACACCTAGTAGTTAAATATCAGTCAAGGGGTAGTCCATAACAGATCTGAAATTTTGTCAAATGCTGCAATGTTTCCTTTTTAATTCCACCCTATTTCAGTGGAATGGAACGTGCTGTGACTGTTGTTTCACGTTTCATGTTTTCTGGATACTTTCAGACCACCATAGCAGGCAAATAGCTGTAATAGTCTTTGTTAACGCACTGCCGCCATGAGAGATGGAAAGCTAACGTATTGTACTTCTACTATGGCCACTGTGGACGATGTGTCAAAATTCAGTGAAATGCCGCAAGACGAGCACCTCTATATACGAATATTTCAATACACAAACCCTGAATTTGCTAAAATATGCTTTGATATACGAGCTCGTGTCTCGCCACTCGAGTGTGACAAACCGTTTTTACCATACATGTAAGTGTGTGTGTGTGTGTGTCGGGTTTGCTCTCTGCAAGTTCAGTTCAGTACTCGCGCTGGCAGCATCAAGACCTATACGGATCTGTTGTTTTTTCTTGTGTATTCCTCTTCCGCCATGTGTGTGAAAAACTTTTTTTCTGGTTAACCTTAGTCATCATGCCTCCTGCAAAAGACAGTAAAAAGGACAGTGGCAAGGAGTCGGAGGTACCAGAGGAAACCATCTCTACAAGTGAAATTAAAGACATGCTTAGTAAGTGGAAAGCAGTGTCAAGTTTCATAGAAAAAACATCCTAACAAAGAAGCTTCAGGATGTGCTGCTAATCTGTTTTATTACAGTGTTGAAAAGCATTCTAAAAAAAGGAAAAAAAGAATTTCAATTAAAAGGTTTAAACGCAGCCTAAGTGAATCAAGTGTGGGGGAAAAAGCTTAAGCTTAAGCAAAGCGAAGAGTGGGGAAAAAACTCTAATCGATATTCCAGACATTACAATGAAAGGGGACTCACCGTCCAAGCAATAACAATCCCCCGCCTCCCCACCTCCATCATGGTCACCATCAAGCATCTTCATCTCATCTCCAAGGTAGAGTTCAGGTTAACCAATTAAATCTTATTATTATCTTTAATTTGATATATTTCATGTGTGTAATTTAACAATTATGTAGAAAGGATAAATACCATTTAATTTTTGATGTCCAGTATAAACTGAAAATGTCTGAAGTTAAACCTTTGAATGTCAGACACTTTGATGTAGGACAATAGTTTTCAGTTACACTGCTGTAACTTTTTATGTGTGTGTGGGTATATACACACACATACATATGTACACATGTATATATATTAATATGTACACACACGTGTGTGTGTGTGTGTGTGTATGTATGTATATATATATATATATATATATATATATATATATATATAAAACTAGGTTTTATTTTCTATTTTTCCTCAGTAGAGTGTTTATCCAGAATCAGTGACACTTTGGTGATTTCACATATGCTTGTTGCACTTGTTTCAAACCTCAGTGCATTTTTCTCTTTGGTGTGGTTCATCCGCACAGGTGAAAACCCCACAGTCACACGCAGGTGTAGTCCAAAACAACCAAGACAATCCAAGTAAGGCGGTCTCATCGTGGTTTCAGTCAGGGTTTCAGATGTAGGGAAAAATCCGTCTGACCTTGAATTGATCCACATACAGGAAGTGAAGCAAAATGCTGTGTTTTGGTTTGCAGATGATTGTTTTCTGTGAACTAATAAAATGAGCTGTGAGACATAAACTGAGTCAAAGTATAGGGATGAAGTGCTGTGGAAGTGTGATGTGTTCTGGAGATTGTGACAAACAAGCGATACACAAAATAGTTTTTTTGTTTGTTTTGTTTTTTATTTGTTTTTTTTTTAATTATAAAAATTGTTCTTACCTACCTTACCTACCTTAGATTCTTCATACCTAAATTTCATCTTAAATCCCTAATTCCTGATGTCCCACTATCACATACTACACTACTATAAACATATTGGACACTACTTATGTGCAGGGATTGTACATGGAATCTTGTTATGCTAGTGAGTAGTTTAGATGAATATTCCTTTACCCCTTTTAAATAGTCCCTCTTATATAGAGCTTTTCTGAAATATTGATCAGTTCATTTTCATTCAATTTCTTACATGTTTTTCTGTTGTTTATTTTAGAGATGTCTAGATATTTAAGTCTTTTTCCCCCCGTGAGTTTTTTTTTAAACTACTGATCATGAAGATCCAGATTTGTACCGTTGTACTGGCCTGCTGGGATTAACCCATAGTTTGCAGCGTCCTGAGAGGATGTTGTGCTGCACCACAGACAATGGCCCATTGTAGTTGGCACACTCCTGAAAAGAGGCAAGAATAGCACGGTGAGGAAAAGTCTGGCGCCTCAAATCCTTTTAGTCTGTAGTACAACTCTAAGCCGGAGTCTTAGAAGCTTAGGAGTGCCTAGTAGTTAAAAAAACAAAACAAAAAAGGTTTTAAAGTTTGACTTCAGGCTCAGTATTGAACAAAACCCTGTGATTATGATATAATTCACTTCACATTGTACACTTCACAATCTGTGGTTTCTCCATCAGTACCATGCAAACTCTGTCTCACCATGATGACATCTCACACCACCAGAGATGGGAAGTAACAGACTACAATTACTTTGTTATTGTAATTAAGTTTGATATTTATATATATTTTGTTTCCTTCCAGTGAACGCTTTTGACTTTTCATTATTACATTTTCAAAGAAAAATCACTACATTTTCAAACACTTCATCAACCACCAGACATCTTCAGTGAGATGATCTCACATCCTAACCAATTTTATATACAAAGAGTATTGCATGGTGGTGGCTATATATTCGCATTCAGCTAGTGTGTGTGTTGTAGTTGGACAGAATAGGAATAAAGTTGTAGATGGTTCGCTGTAGCTAATGATTATTTGCTTTCACCAACTCTGCTGACCATATTAGCTGTGCCATGTTGCCACAGTGTTTGGTCGTAGGACGTTACTGTATTGTACAAGTCCGAAGGAGAACACTAGCTCTGCTTTCAGTACTTACATGGTGTTTTATCATGAAACATCAGTAACTAAATTGATGGAGGCTAACAAAACCAATACCCCCCCCCCAATTAATTATCCCTGTATTCCCTGTGTATGGTTTCCTTACAGGACTAATACTGTAGTGTGTCCGGATTTGAGACACTGGAGCAAAACGAAGACCTTACTGTATAAATAAACAAGCATGATCTCAGATTTTTAAAACTCATCCCACCTCCAGCCTCCACACATCCTGGTTAGGTTTGTCACATCTTGTCACACATGGGCAGCAGATGAAATAGCTATTTAAGAGAACTGCCTTCAGTCACTAATGATCTAAGCATGTTTTGGCTGTCCTTTAGCTTAAACTGGACGGAGCTTTCAGATCATAAAAAATAGATAGATAATGGCTAATCTTTACGATTAAACCTAAATTTCACAACCTAATGACCTCTTCATGTTAATATTAATTGAAAGGCGGCTGAAGCCTAATAGTTAGAGAAGTGGCTTTGGGACCAAAAAGTCGCTGGTTCGATTCCTGAACCAGCAGGAAAAATGTGTGGCAGTGGGGGAGTGAGTTTGCACCCCAAATGTGTGGCAGCCCACTGCTCTGAGTGTGTTGGTGTTTACGTGTGTGTGCTCACTTTGGATAAAATGCAGAGGGAATAATTTCCCTTGTGCGATTAATACAGTAAAGCAAAAT
This sequence comes from Neosilurus hyrtlii, assembly GCA_028564935.1. Lineage (NCBI taxonomy): Eukaryota > Metazoa > Chordata > Actinopteri > Siluriformes > Plotosidae > Neosilurus > Neosilurus hyrtlii. The sequence goes on along the minus strand of JAOUQZ010000010.1, from coordinate 7,778,743 downwards.
CAGAAGAAAAAAAAATCAAAGCGTGAAAGTTCCAAGTTGTGCATCAGTGAGTATCATTAGATAACAACTTGGATTACCTACATCATTATTCAGTGAGGATGAACGTTAGCTAAGATTTCTTTTTTTTTTCAATTAAAGTGTTCATAGTGAGGCTGTGCAAACAAACAGTAAGCTATCTAGCAATTAATTTTTCATGATTAGAGCTTAAACATGTTATATGTAGTCTACTGAATGGGCACCGAGAAATATAGAGCTAAATTATATGCATCATTTTATGTTAAAAAAAAAAAAGTGAATATAATGTACTGAATGGCAGTCTTGTCTGATGACTAATTCATACGCCTTGGTGAAGTCAGTGGGGAATTTCTTAAATGAACAAATTTTCGAAATGTAGTGTGGAAAGGGAAGATTCAGTAATATTCATGAAAGAATTTATACCTGAATGGTCGCTACAGTGTTCCTGCTTTCACATACTGCATGCATAAATCCTTTCAAAACTATGGCACTAAACTGCCGTCATCATAGAATTTGTTTTTACTGACATCAAGAATCAGCCAAATGGGTTAGCACTACGAATATTAATGAGTCTTCCCTCCCACCTCGAGACAGTTGACTGTGTGGAACTTTCACAGTTTGGGGCTGTAGACAAACAATTTGTAAAAATTTGTTTTTTTGCTGTGTTTTTAAGAAGATATTTCAGTATTTTTATTATCATATCAGACTGATAGGATCACCAGGAAAAAAGTGCTGCTTTTTAAAAACTAACTTTAAAAAAGGTCTTTACATTAATACACAATCACTGAAATTATGTTCTGTTGAGAAAAAACAAAACATGATGTATGTGATGGAATGGCAGCTGTTCAGAGTGTTTCCCGGCTTCACCCAGTTCGGCTCCAGCCTGTCAATCTAACTATGACATGCAGTGATCTTTCTGCATGGTAGCGAAAAATGTGCTAAATGCTTATAGAAGAACCAGTGGCTGGTTTTATAGATTCCCTGCATTTCTGTCTGTACATCTTACTACTCTCACCCTCTTCTCCACGTACCATCATGGATATCTTACTGCAAACTGCAACAGTACATTTATAGTATTTGGCGGAAGCTCATATCCAGAGCGACTTAAAATTTGGGTTAAGGGCCTTGCTCAAGGGCCCAACAGTGCTGATAGCGTGAATTGAACCGCTGACCTTCGGATCAGTAACTTATCGCCTTAACCACTAAGTCACAGCTGCCCTAAAAGTCCAAATAAGGATAAGGAAACAGTTGCAGCTGTGACCTGGATAGAAAGTTGTTGAAATTTATGCAGAAGACGTGTACTTTGAGTTGACAGGTGATGGTACAGGTGGTGAAGAGGAGGCTCTGGGACCACCAAGGCATGTTGCTTGGACTATTGGTACTTGTACTGTGCGAACATCTAAAACTGTTGTTTATTACTTTCAACTATAATGCCCAGTGCGCTTTTGTGTGGACCACAGTCTGTGGAATTCCTCACTCAGGTTCTTACTGCAGGAGTTATATTTGCTGTATTCTGGAGGATGTATTTATTTTTGTGTCTAAAATTTTGCTTTTCATAAGAAGGTAAACAGGGTACAAATATGCAGATGCCTGATAGTCTTTAACAAGCTTAATTCTGCTTATTATTATTAATATTAATAATAATAATATTATTATTATCATTATTATTACTACTACTACTACTGCTAATAATAATAATCAGTAGTATTAATAAGTTTTTTACTAGAATGAAAACATTTACTGGCATTTGGTTCTGTATTTTAATGTTTTTACAGCATCACAACAGGAGAATAAAAGTTGTAGACTTACAGAAAGGGTGGAACTGAGTCTCATGTATAGTTCCTGAAAGTTCCAAATTATATCATCATCACATGATTTTAATGCTTCTGCTTTTAAAAGCTTTAAAAAATTGTCACCCTAATTTTCTTTATTTCCACCTCTTCCTTCTATCTTTCTTCCTCTTTTATTTGACATCCCAGTTGGTGGGTCCCTCTTTCATTTTAGAGAACTTTATGCAGATTACTTTAAGTAAACTTGCATGAGTCACATATGTGAAGGTAGATTCTGTGTTTTACCTCTAGGACTGGTCAATGTTTATAAAATCTCATTATTGTAAGAATTTTTTTAACCATTAAAAATTTAATGGATCAGTTGATCTGATTAAACTCAATGTTTAATCTACTGATAATCTTTAAAATGAAATGTTTATATGCTATGTTATTTTTATGGATATACAACATTTGAGCAGCTGTGGTCTTTTGGGTATTTCAGTTATTCAAGCCATCGAGGGGCCAAAGATCATCTGGTCTGAGCTCACAAAAGAGCTACTGTAGCATTTATTTACAGTCGGGGTGGACAAAATAGTCAGATTATCATAAGCCGTTTTATTGATAACAATAATGCTTCCTAACAATCTATATTCAAAATACTAGTATTAAATTTTAGAACTGTAAAAAACTGCGCTGATTTTTTTTGTGTATGAATAATAAATCATTTATTCAATTTCTATATTATAGTTTTTATAAAATAACACAAAAAGGGGTGAATATTTACAATTATCTTTGCAAAATGTGAACATTTAATTAGTGTTAAAAATATATTATTAATCAAATACATGCATGCTATTGTATTCCAGTGCCAAAAATATTTCACACACCTACTGTAGCATAATATCACATTGTTAATACGGTATTATCATATTGCATGGCCATGGTTCTCAGATTTTCATGATATATCACAAATTTGTGAAAACACAAGTTTTCCTATAAACAAATAACCTTGAATTTTCTTTTTTTTGTTGTTGTTGTTCCTTTTCCAGATTTGAGATGAAGAAGGACATTGACACATTAATAGCTGAAGAACGAGCTGAGATCATCTCTAAATATGACAAGGTTAGTCTGATATCATTATGAAGTGGTTCCGTTCCAGCCAAGTTGGAAGGCAGCCATCATAAACCTCCTATGATAAACCTGTTGCCTTTGAACCTTCAATGTAGTTCGTAGTTAATGTTTATATATAAACATGCTTTTTATTAATCACATCCGCACATAAAATGTGTGATGGTCTCAAGATTGGTGTTCTAAACACAGACCTAGTGCCCAGGCAGCTGTAATACCACATCAACACTTTCTGCTTTGCTGATTGAGTGTTGGACACTACTGTTTTAGTATGGTTGTGCGTTCATATTTGCACGTATGTTTGGATTCTTATCTTGGTCAGAGCTGTTGTGTGTGCATGCTTCAGTGGTGTTGGCGTATCATTCTTCATACTTGAAGATTATCTGCTCATACTGCACATTATTTAAATATTGTGATGATTATGTGAGCGTCCATCTGGATTGCAGCTTTCTGCAGTTATTTTCCAGGTTTATTCAACAATACAACAGTAATGGCAATATGAATATTTTACAGCAATTTGTTGAAGTGCAAAATGAAAAAACTCAATTTGTATGCAAGTTTACGAACTTCAATTAACATTCACACCAAAAAAACAGAATTGGGAAATACATTATTTCAGCGACTTTAAATATGGCATGGTTAGGGGCGCCCGACAGGTTAGTTTGAGTGTTTTGAAATCTGCTGGGAATTTAAACACATTAGTCACTAAAGCTTTGTTCAGAATGGTGTGGAAAATCAAAAAGATGTCCACTTAGTGAGTCAGCCATAAATGAATTGTTGATAAGACAGGACAGAAGAGAACAGCCAGTGGAGTCCAACTTGACAGTGACACAAACACTCTGTCTGAAAAAAAAGCATCTCAGAATACATAAAACTTCTAAAAGTTAAAGCAGAAAATGATGACTGGTATGTAGTTACTTGTTTTTTTTCCCATACTGATTCTTAGAGCAGACCCCTCTCTCTCTCTCTCTCTCTTCTCTCTCTCGCTCTCTCTCTCTCTCTCTTCTCTCTCTCTCTCTCTCTCTCTCTCTCTCTCTCCTATGTGTCTTTATCTTTATTAAAAAATTTTAACAAAATTTGGCAGGATGCAGCTGTTCCTAATCTCAGAAGGTTGTGCACATTGGCATGGAATGGAAGTCTCGATATTTGGTAATAAATAATCACACTATTTGCTTAAACCCAATTGTCTCCATTGGGCAAGAAGCGATCTCCATTTTTGTGGCATATCACATGTGATTCAAAGTCAGGAGGTAGACCAAGCAGCTTAACTGGGAGAAGTAAACATCTACAGGCTTCTTCACAGAGCAAAGTGACTAATTTAAAGTAATTTTTGTTTTTTTGTTTTTTTAACCTAGACCGTATTTTCCCATCTGTGGGTTTTTTTACATTGTGGAGAAATCAATTTAGCATTGCTACTTGCTCAGAAGCATGGTAAGCAAGCAAACTAACAAAGGAACTTTTATTACTTTGGATTAGACTTCTTCACAAATTCTACATAATATTTCCTTTTGTTAAATGTAAGAAAACAGCTCCTGTGTGATAATTGACTACATGCACTGAATGGGGCACTGTGTCAGAGACCAGGAGGAAGAGAAAGGTAAAATCACTGACAGTTTCTAAAATATGTTTTTTTTTTTTTGTGTGTGTGTGTGTGTTTTTTTTTTGTTGTTGTTGTTTTTTTTTGCAGTGGTAAACAGATGCACCTCTATCGGGATATTATAGATATTTTCACCCTTGTATATCATTATCAGCCTTTCAGTGACCAAAACAAGCGGTTTATTTTGATGCAGTTGTTTGCGCCATGGGAATACTGTGTATAGCCATTTTGTGGTTGCCAGTTACAGGGTGCTGACTCAGTACTGGACTGATTTCCGTTTTGTCACTAGCAAAAACATTGGAATGAAATGGATGGGGGAAAATAAGTCCGAGGTTAAAAATATCATAGTTTTCCTTTAAAGGAGCGCAGCTGTTATTATGTATGTCTTGATATATATTTGGTAGCCATGATCAGAGCAAAATACCAATATAACAATGTGCATGATTCATGTGATATTAATTATGATGGTGAGTTACGATATACAATAACCCTGATATGACAATATGCATTGTTTAGAGTGCACTAACCACATACATCTCTCACTGGCTCTCTCACGGTGTGTGCGTGTGAGAAACTTTCGGATAGGACAGCACATATGAACAGCCAAATGTGCTATAATTAGCTGTTAGATTGTTTTAAATATTAGAATTGCTTGCTTGACCCAATAACTACAGAAAAGAAAGCAGTGAATGTGCACATGGGGAGCAATTAATACAAAAAACAAATGAAATGTTGTTTGTTTTGTTTTGTCTCTTTATTTGTATCTTACTTGAGGTGATTTCTAAATGTTAATTTTGGCGTTCTTCATTTAAATGGCTCTGATTCCCACTACACAGGAAAACCATTCTGTTATACTGTATGCTTGGATACATTTTCAGCAAATAGGATTTAATTACATTTAATATTCAGCTGGTCTAAATGTTCATCATCTTTTAAAAACTATTTAGTAACACATGCACTTGTGGAATAATGCTTCTATGATGAGTCTTGTGTATGTTTTCATTCATTTTTAAAGCTGTTTTATTTGATGTAAGTAGAGAAATCGCATTATTGTGATACACTCTTAATTATGTCATCGCATACAGTCAGAGCCACCAACTTTCCCACATTTCACATTGTCCATGTTTGTAACATGTAAAGTTTTTGGTATTTGGATGTGTAATAATATGCCCCTCCTCATTTCCCCTGATGTACTAGTACATACTGTTTATCCCTTGTTTTCCTTCTGCTTGTTCTTTGCTCCTGCTGATTTCCTCTGAAGATTTTATTTGAATGGTTACAGGGGAGAACAGAGGGCGTTAACATCAACGCTTGGGAGGATGCCAACTACAATGTCTACAAGGTCATGGACCGCTTTGGCTTCCTGCAGTAAGTCATGAAGCGTTCTTGGCTGTCATGCAGCTGTTAAGCTAGAGATTAGTGTTTTAGTATTTAAGATGAGTTGGACATGAGACGTAAATCACTCTTGAAGTGACTGGTGCTCGACACGCCATTTCATTAAGGACTGGCTGTTTCACCTCCAGCACTTTTGTGGGTTTTATTAACAGTAACCGTTTAAAAAATACCTCTGTGAGAAATGTATTTGTTTAGTTTATACATATTTATATTTCAGGCATTAATATGAACTGCTGTGGTTGGGTGTGGTTTTGTGTCTTATTTTATTCCTGTTGGTTTGTCTGTCCAGTAAGGAGGAGTTGCCCACACCGAGTACAGTGGAGGAGAAGGTCAGATCAAGACACATAACTCATTGTACATATATTCAGCTGGGTGAACAATTAAAGGGAAAAAATGTAAATAGGGAAGATCTGATCATCTATATTCAGTAAAAAAACATATATGTGCTGATGTAAGATATGTTGAATAAGCCTGCCCTCGTCCACATTTCAAAAGGGTGTTCTTTATAGAGGAGCTTTGTAGCGGAGCACCATAGTCGTGGAATACTTGGAGGGTTGTCCCGTGTCTGTCTGGTGCGCGCATGTGCCCACATCAGGAAACCCAATAACACTGCCATGTCACTGTGTTGATGCTGATTGGCTGTTATGTATCACTGACTAACATAACTGAAATCCAAAAAATGCAGGCTCATACACCACCGCTCAGACTCGCACAGAATAAAAAATGCACAATCTAACTCATGTAGGCAGACAGATAAATGTAAATAAATGTTCATGGAGCAAACTCTGATATCAGAAACTTGACAGAACAGTTAACAGATAACAAGATAAGCTAACAAGACAGACGATCAAAATGAAAAGCAAACCCAGACTCGGATACCTATTGAGACATTTATCAGGAGCTCCGCTTTTAGGCAGTGCTTAAATCTATGTATTAAAAGTATGTTGATCAAGGACATTTGTTTTTCCTTTAGTTTGTTATCCATTTGTATTTAATTATAATCTATGTGAATGTTGTATATTGTATCTGTATATTGATGTACATTGGTATCTATTATCAAGTTCACCCTGTGTATCGTCAGCTTTCTCTATGCTCACCCACAGTATAAACATCAAGAGATGGAAAGGGTGGAGAAATGGCTTAAGATGGTGAAAAACTGGAACAGGTACCATAATAGTGAGAAGGTAAGTGCTACGATGTTCCTGTTACTGTGAGCACAGATAATAGATCTCAATCCCATGACCCCAGTCCAAGTGTTTTGGTGCATATGTGTTTATTGCAGATGGTGAAGCGTGTTTATAAGGGAATTCCCCTGCAGCTGCGTGGCCAGGCCTGGGCTCTCCTGCTGGAACTGGAGAAGGTGAAACAGCAAAATGAGGGGAAATATGAGGTAAGCGACTTGGTCAGGATGTGTGTTTGGGCTTTCCTTTGCCCTATTATAGTAGAGGAGCAGAGGAGATCTGTTTGGCCAGACATTCCTAAGTCTTGTCTGCTTGATTCACGGGACTTGATTATTTTAAAAACAATAGGCTAATCGGCTGTTCCAAATTGTCCCTAGGTGTGAGTGTCAGTCTGAATGGTTTTGTGTGTGTGTGTTACACACATGGCCGTGTTTTTGCGATCCACCATAAACGCTAGAATTTCCTGTTAATATGTAACCCATCCCAGCAAAGTGGGTTCTAAGCCAGAAATGATTAATTTTGAGTTATTGGTTTTGTTTTGTAGCTAATATCCTAAGCTTTAAAATGATACCTAATTTTCTAACATAAATAGTCTAGTTTTGGAGTGACTAACCAACATTTGCCAGGAATTTTCAGTCTTTTAAGCCTGCAACTATGGAGTAAATCTTGTTTTAAATCCAGCAAAGTATTTAACAATTTCCGACTTAATACCCACTTTGCTGTGATGAGTCACATATTTGGAATCAGTAACATTGTTTGATATATCTACATGATTTCTGATTTCATTTCATTGGCCAAAGTTTGTTCATAAACTTGTATAAATTATGTAGTATTGCACAACAATAAAACCTCCTTGAGGCAGAACAAGACACCCTGATCTGTCTTTTCTCTGTTTTGCAGAAAATGAAGGAACAAGCCAAGAACTTCTCAACAGAAATCAAACAGATAGATCTGGATGTCAACAGGACGTTTAGGAATCATGTCATGTTCATGGAGAGATTTGGAGTCAAGTATGTCTCATGTTAAACTCGCACAAATATTAATACAAAAGCATATAGAGATTATAAACAACCATATAAATTCAGGTCCGTTTCAAGATTTGGTCTGGGTCTCTTTCAGTTGTCTGTCAGAGAAAGATTACATGCTGTAATGTTCTGCTTTGTCTTTCTGGTACACTGAAAACCACACATGCCCAGCACTGTGGCTTAATGGCTTTGCACTTCAGCAAAATAGTTTCATTCACATAAATATAAAAGGTCTGTTTTTCCTCCTAATTCATTTATTAATATGCTTTACTGAAAAGTTTTAACTCCATGGCCTGTTATGTTCAGGTGGTTGTGACATAAACCCTTTCGGACTTTGTAAAGCTGTAACCAAAACAAGAGCCACTTCCTCTCTCACTTTAAGTTCAGTTTCCTGTAAGCAAGCGAGGCATTACAGGAAGTAGCAGCCCACCGCTCAGTGCCCAGAATAAATGTGCTGTTTTCATCCTAAACAATAAGAGTCTACTCTAGATGGTAAAATAATGTCCTGTGGTTTCCTTTAGGTCATTACAGACTCAGAAACTAATTATGGTTTAAACCTCCAGTTTGATTTGAGACACCAAAGTAAAGATTACATCAGGAAGGCAGCTTTTCTTCACGCAAGGATCTGGTAGAGATTCTGCAAAGATGGACCTGAGTGGGATAATTTTTCGGAGGTCACAGAGTCCAGAATTATTTACTGATATTAGTGATGAACATTTCTGTGGTCTGCTCTCTCAAGGCAGCAGGACATGAGGTGGTGTCACACCTCTGTGTGGTCGAGCTGGACTACACACAGCAGAGGAAGTGCGATGAAATTGCTTCACTGTTGCTTCACCTCAGCAATAAACATCTGTGCCTTTCCCCTCCACAATACTGACACCTCTGTGCATACAGGAGCATCACTATACAAGATTCTCTCATGCACCTGTTTCCTGTTTTCCCTATCGGTTCTCTTTTAACAAAGATGAACGCTCATTTTTCAAGCAGGATTTTAATTCACGTTATTAATGACAAGTTCTCCATGTGTATGAAATCTATGCATAGTTGCGATCAGAACGTTAAACTAACCAGCACTTTTCTTTTAACAGACAACAAGCCTTGTTCCATGTGCTGGCAGCATATTCTGTGTACAACACGGTGAGTTTCAGTTATGTAATGCAGGAAATCATGTATTAAGCTAAGCAGGGAGGCAGTGCAAATTGCTAGCCCTGCACGCCTTGTTTTTTTGCCGCACCCTTTTGCTCTCATTTCTCTTGGCCTTGATGGAGTTGGGTAAAATGCTGCGAAAGTAGTTGAACCATGCACTGTAGTAGTGATGAGCTGAGAGAGTTGAGGTATGTACCAGAAGTCAGATATGAGAATGTATAAAATGTAAATAATTATATATGATTTATTTATGGAGGAACACATGGCTGACTGTGCTGCTGTCTGAAAGTAATTGTGACTCTTCTGCTCTCCTGCATGCAGAAGATTTACAAAGTGCTAACACTGGAGGCTCTGTAAATGTTACATAACCTTTTTTTTGTTTTGTTTTTTGTTTTTTTGTTTTTTGTTTTACATAACCATATCCTAATAAAACCTGCAACATAACAGTTATATGCTCTTCTTCAATAAGAGGTTTTTAAGTTAACACATTTTAAAATCTGTTTATTTTTATCCTGTGATTATGTGGGGAGTCTACCATAAAAGTCCCTCTGTGTATGAGCTGTTACTCATAATTAATAATAAATTTGAAGCATCGAATCATTTATGTTGTAGCAGAACTTACTGTTTGCTGAGCTGTGTGCTTATAGAAAATTAATCTACACCATTTGACTGGCTCCTGTACTACTAGGATATTAGCTCATATACCACAAGTAAAGAAAAACAAAATGGCGGCGCGATTTGTCAGATGGAATGTACTTGAAAACAAAACAAAACAAAAGAAATTTTTTTTTTGAAAGTATGCAATGCTATGAAGGGCTTTTTGTTTGTTTGTTTGTTTGTTTGTTTTTTAATTATTACTGTTGTTAATATTATTATTGTTGTTGTTATTAGAATTATCATTATTATTATTGTTATTTAATTTTTTACCGAAGAAATTGTCAGCTGTTGCAGTTTGAGCTGATAGTGAGATAGATGTGTAACATGTGAAGCAGTAATAGTCTTGCAAAATGAAATTTTTTTTAATTTTTGAGTTATATGTCATAACGAAATTATGCATAATTATGCATATAATAATAATAATAATAATGATGATAAGAAAAATTAATTTAGCAGTCTGCTAAGGCTTGCGGCAAGCACAAACTGCTACTGAACTCTTTATTCGTTGAAAATTTGTTGCGTTGGAAGATAAACAAGTTTACTTACATCTTTTCACAGGTTCATTAAAATTCTGATGGTGTGATATTTGTAATTTTGAAGATGTTGCCTCTGCAAAGTCATAAAAATATGCTTATCTACATGAATCAACCAATGTATGAGCACTATTACGCATGCACTTCAAAAGCTGTGCGCTACCCGTCTGCCTGTAATCTGCAGCTCTGTACCAATACATAGTTAGCTCCAGTCAGCAAAAATAACACTGTATTGAGTTCAGCAACATTTATGAATCCATAATAATCCATAATAATCGTAAATGTTGTTGAATTGGTCTGGATATCGTTCACTGTTAGAGTTATTTTATATATGTGATAACTGATTGGTTGACTGGTTTGTTGTTTATTTTCTATAGGAAGTGAGCTACTGTCAGGGCATGAGCCAAATCGCGGCCATTTTGCTGATGTACCTGAATGAGGAAGATGCATTCTGGGCCTTGTCTCAACTTATCACCAACCAGAAGCATGCTATGCACGGTGAGATGGTCTTCTCTACTGTGTGATGTTTGTTATTTATATAAACACACAAAATATTATTTAAAATCACATCAGTTGTCCATCATTGATAATGTTTCCTGACTGAATGTCTTTGTTTACCAATGTTTATTTGTAATAAGCATTGTATACAATGTCATCTGTCTGATTACTCCCAGGATTTTTCATCCCTGGTTTCCCCAAACTGCAACGCTATCAGACTCATCATGATCAGATACTGGCTAAACTCCTTCCAAAGCTCAAGAAGCACTTGGTAAAGACTTCACTAATAAAGTATATCATTAGATGGAAATTTCAAATGGGTTGTAATCGTTACAGATGTATTTTTCGAACTCTCTCCTGTTCAGGATAAGGAGCAGATGACTACTGGTGTATACACAACCAAATGGTTCCTGCAGTGTTTTATCGACAGGGTGAGGTGTTTTCTACATTAGAGTTTCTTGACCTCTAAATTTGGGGTATTGTCTGATTAAAGACACATCCTTGTTGATTGCATGTGTTGGTACACTGTAGCTATAGGTTTTGTATTAACCAAAATTGAACATAATTAGAAATCAAACTGTTAATATATAACTGCAATATATATTTTAGATAATTACCTAGTTATTGCTAGTATACCCTTTATATATAGAGAAACAAATACAAAATACTCCAGAACTCTCTAATCTGATTTGATTATAACTGCATGCCCCCCTCAACCAAAATTCTCTTACCTAATCTTAACTTACCTTATTATAAAAACTCAGTACCAACATCATATCATATATGTCATATATATGTTACAGTCAGATTGTGAAACCAGTCATTTCACAAAATTCCAAAAACTTTTAGGAATTTTGGAAAAATGACTGGTTGCGCAAGCTGATTGTAACATATATATATATATATATATATATGTGTGTGTGTGTGTGTGTGTGTGTGTGTATATAAATATTTACAGTAGTGTGCAGTGAAGATTATGCACCACCACTTTTGTCTAAAAGGGCTCCTAGTAAAAAATAAAAAGTAAAATAATTATATAATTAATTAACAAATTTTTGGGTGAAACTGTATTAAACAATGTTATTGTAGACAATGGGAACAAAAAAAAAATCATTCCGACAAGTATATTGAGGTAAAATCTCAAATTTTCTCTAAGGTTGATAACCCCTCACCCAATATTTGGACAAATGCCTCCTGTATTCCCCCAACAAGACAAATATACAGGGTTCGATTAGTGAATTCTAGAATTGCTCCACTTCTTGCCAATAAAACTCTGACATAGTTGGTGAATCCACTGTAGCAGTTTATCTGCCAGATATCACAGAAGTTCACAGTGAGTAGTTGAACATGTTCTGGTGAGCTGTTCAGGGTGTTCCCTGCCTTCGCCCAGTGTCACCTGAGGTAGGCACAGCCTCCGTGTGACCTTAGTAGAAGGAGTAAACAGTTCAGAAAAGGAGTGACTTTTGCACTTAACAAAATGAAGATAAATCAGAAACCAAGTACTATTCAAGTATTTATTTCATGTGATATTGGATCATATTGATGAGAATAAGTAAACAAACATATAGTATACAACATATAGTAATATTTTTTAATATATGTTATTTAACACTAATATATTTATCAAATAGACACCATTCACCTTGACGCTGCGTCTCTGGGATATTTACATACTTGAAGGAGAGAAAGTTTTGCCTGCCATGGCCTACACAGCTCTTAGAATACACAAAAGTAAGTATGACTTTATTTATTCACACTCGAGCATGTAAACAGGATTGTTTTTAAAGCTTTGAGGAGTTTAGTCAGTGTACGATTACATGGTGGAAACAGATGACACGCTGGTGCACGTCATGAACAAGTAGAGGAATGTTCTTGTGCTTTCTCAGAGCGTCTGTTGAAGATGCCTTTGGAGGACCTGCGAGAGTTTCTGCAGGAGAGCATCTCCTCCTCCTTCCAGCTGTGTGATGATGCTGTTATCGAGCAGCTGCAGGCCGCCATGTCTGAGTTACGAAAAATGAAGCTGGATCTTCCTCCTGCACGTATGCATCAATCTCTTTTTTTTTTCTTCCTTTTCTTTTAAGAAGAAGGTGTTGAGTCTCCGTATGTTTAGTTGTCCCAAGAATCGTCTTGGGCTGTAATTTTTAATGTGTTCCATTACTCATTTCTGGAGCTTCATAATTTCTACTGAAAAAAAAAAACACATTTTATAATATTTTGTGAAGTTCACCTAAATAAACGAATGTCATTAAAACATCTGCTCGGATGAGAATCTTTAGAATCCCAACACCCATCCAGTCAGGACAAGGACACATAATGCTTCGTGATGTCTAATGCTGCCTTTATCTTATCACAGAAGTGTGAAGTTAAAATACATATAGAATTATGTCATTTTCTAACTTTGTGTGTTCAGACATTTTCTAAATTTGTTTTAGCAAAGAGTGATATGTGTTTTTCCTTTAGGCCAAATTAAAAAAATTCCCGGTTTGTCATCAGCACCGACACCCAGAAATTGGCATTGCATCAGTTATTATTATTATTCTTTTATTATTACTTTTTTTTAACCACACTCAAAACCTCGGAAAATGCTTCAGACAAGGTAAAAACGACACAGAAGGCGATTCTGTGTTAGATGCTGTGACTAATTCTGAATTGGTTTAGTTCTGTTTGAAATAGTTATATTTTTTAAAGATTTCTTGGAACTGCAAGGCTGCTGTCCTATAGACAGTTTTCAGAGTTTCAGAGTTTAATACATGTTAAGTGTACGTGTAAAAGACTGGTCATCTAGGGTGTATTGTATAGCTTTAGTCACTTTACCTACATTAGGCTTTAAAAGCTTTTGGGCTTCGACAGTCACCTCACTTCTCTATTTAAAAAAAAATAAATACGTGCCGCGTTTAGGTTTCTTAAAGTTCTGAGGAGAAACACCATTTACAAACCGTTGAACATTTTAATAACACAGGAATATAATTATTGTTTATTTATTTCATGTCATTAACAATGACGTCCCATTACGTGACCCAACTATTATACGCTTCTTGTTCTCTATATTACTCTCTCCCAGAAAAATCTTCTTACGTTTTTCCTTTTTTAAGATATAAAATCTGCTGAGTAGGGATGCTTTAATAATTAAAAATGTTCACATCTTATTCTGTTTGTATATTTGTATTTAGCGCCTTGTCTCCGTTTTTAAAGAAATACTTTTCCTTCCTATGTTTCAATCTTTTATAAAGTATACGTACTTACATTAGACATGTCGCTATGTTTAACATCACATACGCATGCAACACTCTCCCATGTGTATAAGTACACCGGAGGGACGGATGGACGGACGGATGGATGGATTACACTATAGGTTTTTCGTAACTTTCCAAAAGCAACTCGATGGTTAGACGCCTTTTCCTTATCAATGGTGTTCCACTTCGCTACTAATAGAAAAAGCTTTATTTATATGAATTTGAGGTTCAGAATTGGAGACTACACTATTTAATCCAGCTGTATTGAGTTACTGCTCATTGGCAGCAAAAAAAAAAAATTTTGTTTTGTTTTTGTATCTTCACAGCTAAAAGTGATGAGCTACCGAAGAAGCCTCTGGGTGTAGAACGTCCAATTGTGTTAACACCTATAACTTCTGTTCAACCAGCCAAAGAACCCCCAAATCATCCTCTCACAAATAAACCCATCACACAGAAGCAGCCCCCACCTATGCCTCCACCCAGATCAGTATCTGTACTCTCTCAGGTACAAAGTCCAATAATCTCATTTTCACACCCTGAGACTGAAAACTCAGGAACTGGTGCTGCTGCAGAGGAGAGGCCGGCTTCATCTTCTGCTCGTAATTCTCTGTTACCGGGTAGTAGAGAAAACATTTTTCAGGCAGACTCAGGTGAGTGGCCTCCTCCATACATGCCGTCTGAGACTGATGTATGCAGTGTGGACTCTCTCAATCTCCCTGAACTACCCCCACCTCCTCTACCCTGTCTTGACCCAGAGTCTGGGGTTGACCTTTCATCCTTTGGGGACTCACTCCCACCTCCGACAACTCAACTAGACCTCACCCAGCAGGATCTGTCTGCATCGCCGTCCTCCTACAGAGCACAGCGACAATTTGGCAAGTTCCCTGTCAACTTTTTCATCCCGTCATCCCCGAGCGCTCGGCGTCCCTCTGAACAGTCTCATTATGATAATCTTTCTGAAGAAGAGGAACAGTCTGGAGAAAAGATTCCACAAACCAAGGCAAACCAAGAGAACCTGGGCCTCTCTTCTCAGCCCTGGCCTTCTCCACCGCGCTTTTTTTACATTCCCGACCCTGCTCCAGCTCCATTGCTAAAGCCCACCACAGGACGCCCTGACACTAGTGGCTGTGAGACGTCAAACTGCACCTACCTTCCACCCTCACCCAATTTTTCCAACCCACCTTCCACCGTTTCCTCTCCACTGCCCTCTTACAAAGCTGCCCAGACTGCCCACAACCAGAATAATGCTTACAGAAATCAACTGCAAGGACCCAGACCACCAATAAAACCTGCAGCACTTTCCTCTGGACCACCCACAGCGGTGTGTGGTGACTTTAACAGGATGCATGTCCCAAATCGTCCACCACCAAAGCCAGTGACCTTCTAGCACAGGAAACTGCGCTCTCCTTTGTGCCATTGCAGTAAAAAAGAACAAGAGAGGTAGTGTTTCTATGATGGTTAGTGTTTATTCAATGTCGAGCTCCTTTTGTAAAATCTTATCTTTGTCACCTTTTGAAGGTCAGGATTTCTTTTTCCCTCTTTTTTTTTATTTATTTATTTTTATTGTTGTTTTTTGGGAGGGGAGGACAATTTTTTTGTGAACCAGCACATTTTGTTTCATTAGGAGGTGTGTGGGTGTGTTAAAAGCAGATTTTATATTTTGTGCTTCTGTTGGTTTTGTTCAATGTTGTTTTTTTACAAGTAGTAAGCCAGTTGTCAGTATTAAAACTCCTTCAAATTCCTGTTACACAGTGCAAGGTATACAAAATAATCATAAGGGTGCCATTGTACAACGAGCATACACAGTAACACTGAGAATAATCTGCAGCACACACACCTCCCCTTTTTCAAAAGGTGTCCAGAAAACTTTTTTTTTTATGAATGGCTTACATATTTGAGTGCTTCTTGAAATGATTGTGGGTGGGTGTGTGTGTACAGTAATTAATTAAGCAGCTCGACGTGTTTTGATTTATCCAAAACATATCATTTCAGGTGTTAAACACATTTAAAAAAAGAGTTTATATAAATATTTCAGGAAAACTGTATTTGGCTGCTCTGAGAAACAGTCCTGATGTTACTTCTCTGTGGAGTGTAATGCTGATGCTCAGGATGGGAGAGTGTGTATGCACCACTGTAGGAACCTTTTAAGGAATCATTATTTTTAGGTGTTTTTGCACAGGTCTGATCAGTAGCGCCATCTTGTGGTAGAATCAAGATTCTCTTCAGGAAAGAATTCTTTTGTGTTCAGTGGAGTGAGGAATGTCATGGAGTGGTGTTTCTTTTGCAGTGTTTATTTGTATTACAATACTTATTTAATAATGTTCACTTTTTGTGCTCCTCTGGTGTAAAAACTTTATTACAGTAAACCAAAGATGGACTTTTGTCTTACTTTTGGGGCCACGCGGACACTTGCTACAATTGCCACTGCCTGGCCAAAAACAAAAAAATTGCACACACACATATATGTGACCCAGTCTGGCAAAATGAGTCACAGTGACCAAAAATTCGAAATTGAGTTAGCCATACCATTTTAAAGCTTAGAGTCTTCTCTTTTAAATGGTATGGCTAACTCAATTTCGAATTTTTGGTCACTGTGACTCATTTTGCCAGACTGGGTCACATGTTGTTCAGCGTTTAGCCTTGCTTACAGCACGTAATCGTTATGCCATTGTTTCAACAAACTTGAGCAAAATAACATTTATTTCCAGCCAGTGTTGGTTTCATTTTTGAAAAATGTAATTGATGAGGGGAAAACTGAACCACACCATCAAGTCTTGTCCAGCCTATTGGGTTAAGGTCAGGACTCTGGGGTGCCAAAACATATGTGAAAATGATTTCTCATGCTCCCTGAACCACTCCGTCATCATTTGAGTCACCATTTTATATAAGAAAGAGTCTATTGATGTGATAATCTGCTCATTCAGTACATTTAGGTCATCAGCTGACTTCATTTTACTGCCATATTAATGTTGCTGAGCCTCGACCTCGCCAACTGGAGCAGTAATGCTGTGCAGATTACATGCTGTTATCAAGGCTAAGTGCACTCCAGGAAAATATATTTTGGGCTGGGCAGTGTATGTTATAAAAGGATTAAGTGTTATCTTATTTTGATATGATAGTAATCCTGAGCCGTTTTACATGAAGACCATTTATTAGACATTTCTAAGGCATCAATACTTGTATGTAGTGCTGCTGTGTGATTTCTGTCGAAAGCAGAACTTTGTACAATACATTAACACACAAGAAGACACTTAGTGTTAAAGTGCAAGACAATGCAGTCTTAAGTCAGACACTCAATAACAATTATTCACCCTACACCTGCCCAATTTATATAACCGTAGTGATGGATTGTATTTTTAAGTAAATGCTTCATTAAGTACACTAGATTATACATGCGGAGTAAAATGGGAAAAAATGCATTTAGAGTTCTTTGGAATAATTGAAATCACAGTAATCTGGTTCAGAACATTCTTTGGAAGTAACTTCACTTTCCCACCTAATCAATTGCATAATCACCTCAGTGATTAACAGTGAAAACATAAAAATGAGAGCGCAAAGTACAGTAACGATGCTTTGATAAATCTGGGTGCTGCTGTGTACTTAAATATCCTCTTGCCCTTTAACAGCAGACATGAAGGCTGTTTACACCAGTTACTTCTAAAAGGAAGGGATCGCTGACATTTTGGAAGTTACATGAACATGAAATTTTCAATATTCAATGAGGAAAAAGAAAGAGGGATAAAATAAATATATTGAGGTGATAAGATTTATGACCCATCACAGCCAAGTGGTATTAAGTCAGAAATTATTAAATACTTTGTCGAACTTTAAACATGATTTTCTCCAAAGATGCATGCTTAAAAGGCTGGAAATTCCTCTAGCTGGAAATTTGGTATCATTTGAATGCTTAGCATATCGGCTACAAAATGGTAACAATAACTCAAAATTCATCATTTCCACCTTAATACCCACTTTGCTGTGATGAGTCACATTTATTCACTGATATGTGTCCGAGTCTTTAGAGTCCTTGTACTTTGGTGTTTCTTAAGTTCAAATATTTGCCAAAAGGCAACAAACAAGCTGAGAATGTAACACAGACTTAATATAATTAAATAGTTCTTAAGAAAGAGTCCAAGGAGATAAAGATGAGGTCCATTCAACTCAAATTGCTGTTATTGTGCTACTGCTGGCTTTGAAAGTCTTTGCTGGGACCCGAGGGGGTTTGGCATTAGATCTTCAGCTGCATGAAAAGGTTGCTTAGAGACGCGACGCTCTCCTTCAGCTTGGCCTCATCATCGGAGCTCAAGGTGACTCCTGCCAGGCGTGTGGATCCGTTCACTCCTAACACACAGGGCAAACTGAGGAAGACCTCTGAGCCAACACCTCCCCATCCCTAAAAAACACACCCACAAAATTTCATGATGTACTCTGCATGTTCTACATCAATATTATTACATATAGTGAGCAGATCTAGGGAATAGAAAACCATCTGAGCTTTAGCTCAACTGGGTTAAAGAGGGGTCCTGCAGTATATACCCACAGATATACAAGCATGTATGCCTATTCCTGCGATGCCATGTTTTGACATGGACTTCCAAATGGAAAAATTTTAAAACCTACCTTCGTTTACTGTTGCCCTGTACTTGTAAGTACAAACTCAGTTTTATAATCATTTAGCATCAGACAATCTGCTCATCCAATCCTGCATGTCAATGATACATGCATGCATTGCACTAACAGCAGCCTCATCATCTCACCGCGAGCTGAGGCTAAGCAGCAGGTAGAGCTGGGTGTCGTCAGCATAACTGAACACTCGGGTGGTGCTTTTCCACGAAGTCAAATAGCTTACTAGTCATCATCATTTTTCACGCAAGGCACCTTACTGGCCTAGAGGTGCTCCTAATGGGATAACCTTTTATCCACAAGTTGCATGAAGCCTTTTTTTGTCCATCATGAGTTTTCTCACTTAAAGTGCGTCAATCCCCAACACTTTTTCAACATAGTTCCATACTTTCTTTGAAGTTCTAACATCAAGCAATACTTGCTTTTGCAATGCACAGTCTCAAGCCTGCATAGATGTCCAATATATTCAAGATGTGTTCGATGGGAAAAATCTCGGATTGGTAGTTTGGTATTTCACGTAGTTGTTCATTTGAGATTTTGTATCTTCAACTCACTATCCATGAATGCTAAACTGAACTGGACCAAGACAGGAGCCTTGTGGAACTCCCTGCTTTAATGGAAAAGCAAAGGAGAGTTCTCCTTTAACAGCAACATGCTGTGATCTGCCAATCAGATATGAGGCAGTCGAGAGCCTTACCTTCCACAACCAAACTCTGACTCAATCCCATAAAGCACAATGTCATGCCACACTGGATCGAAGGCTACACTGAAATCAAGGAGAACTAACGGGGTGACCGCGTTCTTTGGTGAGGAAACTGCGTAAATATTGCGTCTAGACACGCAGACCTTATCACAGGAGTCATAAGCATCTGACAGTTAAACTAAATCATGTGGCATGCCAATGACCTCAATCCTTTTGGGCAAAATAACTCCCAGAGGTATTAGTGAAGGCAACGGGTGGTACTTGCACCAGGAATTCAACATCAGGAGATTCACACAAAACAGTCTTGTTCATCTGTGCTCATGTGATCAGTCAGACAGGATAAGAGACTGCAGAGTGACTAACCTGAGCGAGAGTAGTGATGGAGTGGGTTTTTTTCTGGTCTGTAATAATGGAGTGTGTGATGTCAGCAATGGACAGGCCCACTGACCATGACCTCTGACCTCTCCCCTTTAACATCTCAAGTGCCCTGCATAACATCAACAATGCAGATTAACCATTTTTAATCATACAACACACTGCATTATGCAAACAAAGGACAAATTTGACATACATTTATGAAACAATTTCATTGTCAACCTTCTATGAAAGCACAGCCGGTAATTATTCCATATATCAAAACACTTCCGCCATCACCTGCTGCCTGTATAATTGCAGTCAGCTTTTTTTTATTATTAATTAATTTATTTAACCCAAGAGTCCACACTGTTACCTTTCTATCAGCGGTCTTGTAGACCTGGACACTGGGACCAAACTGTTATGCCTGCCTCCACCCACATTAGCCCAAACAGCAACTAGAAGAGAATCATAATATCATCATTGTATTAACAATCAAGAGTATTTTATATAATTAAACAATTCTGACCCTACATTCACCATAAACACCTGCATTTAAGTAATAGCATCATTACATCCAATCTGCATCATCAGAAGTGAGAGAAAAAGTACAGGTAAGCTCACCCTTTTTGTCAGAAAGCTCTCCTATTACCCAGGCCTTTTTGTTCGTGTTGTTGGCCAGTAATGCAACATTGAGGATGTAAGAAAATCTCTCGGAATCAAGGTTACAGCCTACACCAATCACATGCGTTGGTGGCAGGCAACTCTGCCTCCATGCCACATGGGTCATTATCTCCACTATGAAAACAGATGCAGATCACAATCACATACAGGTGCACAACACAAAGCTGTAGTGCTTGTGGACCTATTTAATTACATCATTTTGCAAAGTGAGAAAACAGTAATAATACAATATTGTTAAGCCATAAATCTGGCTAGTTTCATCATATTGATAGATACACAGTTGCATTATTTGTTTTCTCATGAGATTTTATATTGACTATTGGTTTTAAATTTATATTGAAGAGTAGACTCGCTGTAAAGTTTTCTCCAGCACATTCCAAAGACAATAAGGATCCTGAGCTGGCCCATTTTTTGTGAAAATGATTCCTTATCCTTCCTGAACCATTATTTCAAGAAAGAAAACACCATTGAAAGGACAACCTGGCCATTCAGTGCTTTCCAGCAGTCAGCTGACTACATTTTCTTACCACATAATATTGCTACATCTTGATCTGACCAAATGAATTGACACCAAGATCATGACACTGTCTCCAGAGGTTTGAACATTGGCCGCTAGGCATTATGGGTAGACTTTATGGGTAGAAGCCAAATCTGCTTGGAAGCCTAGTGTTTTTTTGCCATAAAACCAAAACCATGCAGCAAAAACCCAGCAAATGTGGTAGCATAATTACTAAACAATACTACAGTTCTGCATCCATAGGTCCTATGACCTGCCAGTTATCCCTGTGTGAATTCACTATTTTCAAAAGCTTTTTGCCTCTTGGACTTTTTAAGTCCACCCCACTGGATTTTGAGGTAATTTGCATAATTATGATTTTAACTAAATCTTCTGAAGGGCTGAACTGTGTTTTGACCGATGTGAAAGTCAAAACACGTCACTGTGATGCTATTGTGAGCTTTCAGTGGGAAGGAAATTAATATGCAAATGAGCTAATAAAATTCCTTTAACATTAATCATTCTGCAATTTCTTGTGCCGAATGACAAGGCCGCATCAACCCATCAAAAAAAAAAAACAGTTTCCATATGCACTTGAACAAGCCAATTTTAAATTAGATTTTTTTTTGAATATGTGACAGATATACTTAAAAATCTTCTTTTAATGCACAATTACACTTGTAGGGCCTTTTCCCCCCAAACAACAAACTAGTCTATTTATAAAGAGCACGTTTAACCTTGCCATGGACATCTGCATGCAAAACTCATGTTGGATAGACAGTTAGTTTAACAAACGCATTCTTAAAGCAGTCAGTTTTAAGTCTAAAAGCATCTAAAAGCTTGTATGATTTCTTCAAACAGTGAATGTCAGTCTTTGACAATGTTTAGTAAAACTGACATCACTTTAGTTTAAATAAGATACTGATTTAAATTTTTTTAATATATATTATAATTGTAGCTGCTAAATGCACTCATTATTAATGGCAAAATGTCTGTATGCTACTTTAGAATTTCCCTTTTTATTTTTCTTAAAGTGCTTGAGAAAATGTTCAGGTTCGAAACTAAGCTTGTTGGGACATGTGTCCTATTTAATTGTTTCATTTCTGGCATTATTTTAAGCACATTTCTTTGTGTTGGGAATGCTATAAATGCAGTAGATAACATTTGAATAACTGTAATTAATATAATATTAAAGGAAACCAGGAAAAATCATGACGCCATTACACATTTCTCATGCAGCAGATGTTCATTACAGTGAGTCAGCAGTGCTTAGTCATCTCACTGCCACGTCACTGAAACACCTACATGGGCAGAAGTGAGTCAGATGCTTAGAAGCTGCAGGTAATACCCATACATGTATATAAAGGGTTGGGCAACAAGCCAAGATACTCAGTGACTGCACACTTAAAAAACAAATAAACATGACTGTGCTCAGTAGTGGCACACTGACCGGGCTGAGAGGCAATGAGCAACACTGCGCCAGGACTGAGGCGAGCCAGGCTCGGAATAATCTTCCCATACAGATCCACATTGGTTTGCACCACACTCAAAAAGGACTGCTCATTACTCAAAGTGTTTGCTGTAACCACCACCACCTTAGAACCAGCTGAGGCTGACAGATCTGCAAGCAAAAACATACACACACACACACACACACACACACAGTGTGAAGCTTGTGTGAACTAGAGGCCAGTTATACAATTATGTAAAGGCTGAGTCATGCGAATGGCGATGGTTTGTGTGTCTGCTTCTGATTTTAAAGAATATCAACATACAAAAATGTGAATAATACACATATATTATATACATTATATTTATATACTGTGTAGGTCAACTGCCCACACATACAGTACAGCTAGAATGTAAGAATAAATAAACCATAGACCTTTAAAACATCAAGTGTCCAAATGCCCAAAGTTAATTCAGAATAAATACTTCAGGGTTCTTCAAACAGAAGATTTGGGCAAGAGAACTGAGCACAGCTTCCTAACAAGACATCTTCTTAAAACAGCCTCATCAGTTAGTTACTTGCAAAGAAACATTTGGGTGTCATTTTAGGCTCTGTATGCATATGTACCTGTTGAAACTTCCACATTTGGCAGGCTGAAAATTTCTAAGTCCATGGTGCCTCCTTTGGTTGAACTTTCTGGTATGTCGATTAAAACCAGTTTGTCCACAAAGCCCTTTATAAATAGAGGACGAGATATGAGCAGGGGCAAAGAAAAGCAAAGCAAAGTCTATTTACATAATAAAAAGACTGTGAATAAGAAACTAGAAATTATTAGTTGGTCCTTAGTTGAAAATATTATCCTCTTGTCTGTATAGGGGAAATGTGTGTGTGTGGGGGGGGGGGGGGGGGGTTATTTACCTTTGCCATTATACTCATCACAGCAGCCATCCCCAGGTCTCCTGCCCCAATCACAGAAACCTTATTTATGCTCTGACCAGGCTGAGCTCCACCTATAAAGACAGATGACAGAGATATAAAACTTTTTTGTAACAACTGAAATATCAGGCTCAGAGTACTATAGTCAGGAAGAGTTTCCAGTAATAAAAATTATACAACGCTATCCCACCAAGGATAATTATTTTTCCTAAAACAGCACACCTCATACTTTTATTTGTTTGAAATTACATTGCATTCTGTGGAATATCCACTAAAATATGTTGCTTCATGTTATCTCTTACTGTCCCTTGATGGTAATAAGACACAAAAATGCAGCATGTCATGTTTTACAGAAACTGCAAAGCCTAAAGTCTCCCATGTTAGAAAAGCCCCAGCTTACAGTAACTTCCAACTGTTTGAAAGCACATATACTGGAGACTCTTTCTAAATATGCCAAGTTAACATTTGACAGAAAAGATTTTTAGAAATTACACTGGACTAAAAGTTGGTTGTTTATAAAATCCTGTTATTTGTATTACAGTCAGCATTACTGTTATAGATAACGGATCTATGGAAAATTGATCAACACCTTCTGATTTATAGAAATCAAATTTTTTAGAATTCAACAAGGCTGTAATACACATAGAAGACTCAAACAGAACAATTTTTACACTGAGTGTCAGAATGCAAAGAAGCACCTTCAGAAATGTTTAGATTTGAAACAATTGCAAGCAGCTCGTTGGGGGTTTTTTCATCGCCTGTAGACTTCATGGCCAGAGGAGGATCTTCCTCGAACTTAGCAATCATCTCCTGCAGTACTGCTACTACAGATGATTTTGGCTGAAATTTCATATAGATATTTAAAAAAAAACTGTTACTGATTAATTTAAATGGTAAATGAACTGAAAATATCCTCTTTAATTAAATGTACCGGCATTTTTAAACATTTACTAATTAACATTTACATTAATTCCAAAATCTATTTCAATTCAATTTAAAAACAATAAAATGTATAAATATTAAGAACTTTTTAATGAAATAATTAGCCATTTCATTAGATTCCCATTGCCAAACAGTAAGTGGACCTCAACCCATTTTAACACCTTTGAACTGATACACTGACCTCACCGCCGGATGAAACCTACTATAAAAGCAAAAGGGGACTAAATCTCTAAAAGGGCGTTAAAGAAGCGTACACATCAGTGTGACTGGGCACTGGGTACTTTCGGCAATATAGTGCATGCTTAACATTTAGCTGGAAGTTAAAAACCAGTGAGAATTTCCATTTGGGTTTAATAAAAGTGATCTGTCTGTCCAATCTGTGCATGTGTTATTACGTCTGTATGCATATTAAGTTCCGTACATAGTCCCAGTTGTGGAGTGAAGGCAGGTAGATTCGGCCCTTGGAATCCACATGCTTGCCCTCCCTGATCACCATGTTGGCTGTGGGCCGAAGAAAGCAGATGAGCGGCGTAAAGGGGAACGAATCCAACAGCCATACCTGGATAGGCAGGTTGTAGGAATGGCCTGAGGAAAATATCACAATTTAGTGAAAATTCTTTGCATCCAAGCATTACTACGGCCTCATCAGCCACCGAGGAGGTGTAATTAATTAGGTGTTGTTCCTCACCATGGTATCTGACAGGGATGTTTCCAACCACCTTCAACAGGTCCTTCTGAGTACTGTCAGTATAAACTGTAAAGTAAGTGAAAAAAGAAATTACTTAAAACAAAAATTGAGTACCGAGAGAAAAAGACACAGGTTAAAATCTGACTCAGATCTCTGTGAAAGTTATATGGAAATGAATTACTCACCATAAGTGTCCACCACTGCCTTCATCTCTGGGTACATGAGGTGGATTTTCTGTAACTCCTCAATGGCAACATCCCGAAATTTGTACTGTTAAAAAGAATAAAGTGATGAGAGATTTTACAAACATTAAGCTGACATTTCACATAGTGAGCAGGTCTGACCAGTTACTAAAAGTCACCTGACTGCTCACAAATCCCAGACATATCCTCAAATATCCAAACTGAAACTCGTATTCAAAATAAAGAATTAAACCCACCTTAGACAGAACCCTTTTAACAGGGTCGTGATTTAGATCCATTGTTGCTTGATTATAAGGATTATAAGGATAAAAGGATTCTTTATGAGGTATTGTCCGAGCTGCCGTCTCCTTTCGGCAAACTCACAACAGTAAACACAAACTTCCGCATTCACTCAGAGTGAAACAACGCTCAGCTACGGCAAGCCGACGGGTCCAAACCCCTACCGAGATCGTAATGACCCTGCTGATGACGTATGTGGCTCAAAATAAAAGCAATGAGATAGAAATACATTAATCTGTTAAAGGGAAATGAAATCATAAATTTAAATTTTAAAATATACTGATGAATAATGCATTTTATATTTTCTTATATCACGAATAAAACTTTCTTACATTATTTCTTACGGGAAGCTCCTGGACCGAACAACATCCCAGGTGATGTACTCAAAACATGCACTCAGGAACTGCCAGATGTCCTCATGGACATTTTTCATGGAGGACCACCATCGTCCCTGTCCCTAAGAAACCTAATGTGAGCTGCCTCAATGACTCTCGCCCAGTAGCACTCACCTCCATCATCATGAAGTTCTTCAGCGTATAGTCAAAGCTCACATCACATCCTCACCGCCTGCTACACTCGACCCATTTCAGTTCGCCCACCCGTCAAACAGATCCACAGATCTGTGGCTCTGCACACTGCTCTCTCACCCGTGAACCACAAGAACACTTATGCTGTTTATTGACTACAGCTCAGCTTTCAACACCATAATTCCATCCAGGCTTGCCATGAAGCTCCAGGATCTACACATCAGTGTCTCCTTATGCAAATGGATCCTGGACTTCCTGACAGGCAGACCACAGGTGGTGCGGCTTGGTGGTTTGATGTCCTCCACACTGACACTCAGGACCGGTGCCCTACAGGGATGTGTGTTCAGCCCTCTGCTGTATACCTTGTTCACCCACGACTGTACGGCCACACACAGCTCCAACACAGTTATCAAATTTGCAGACGAAACCACCATCCTCGGCTGCATTTTAGATGGAGATGAGTCTGCTTACAGAGCAGAGGTGAGAGACCTGACATCATAGTGCTACGACAACAACCTGCTGCTCAATGTCAGCAAGACCAAGGAGCTCATTGTGGACTACCGGTGACTGCAGGGTGGAGTTCACACCCTTATCCACATCAAGGGGACAGAGGAGGAGAGAGTCAGTTGCTTCAGGTACCTGTGGAACAACATTACTGAGGATCTGAGCTGGTCACATCATGTGGGTGTGTTCCCAAAAGCAGGGAGACAACAGCTCTTCTTTCTTCGGCGGCTGAAGAGGTTTGGCATGGACTCCAGAATACTCACCAACTTATACCGATGCACAATCAACAGTAATCTGTGTGGCTGCATCACTACCTGGTATGGCAGCTGTAATGCTTTGGACCGCAAAGCTCTACAGAGGGTGGTCAGATCAGCACAACACACCTCTACACTCAGCGCTGTAGGAGGAAGGCCCAGCAGACCCTCTCTCTTCACTCTCCTGCCATCGGGCAGACGGTACAAAAGCGTCTGGACTCAGACCAGCATATTCAGTGACAGTTTCTTCCTGCAAGCCATCAGGCTACTGAACTGCTGAAATACTGGACACAAATAATATACACTTTTTACACACTCATTGTACACAATATACATGCACACACTACCTCTGCACTACAACCTGTATTTATCATACTCCAGTATTTTCTATTTGTATTCTGTATTTATCCTACTATATATATGTATATATAATTTTTTTTTCCTTATTTTGCTTTTCTGGGGCAGTGGTGGCCCGGTGGTAGGGTGCTGGATAACAGATCCCAAGGTTGGGGGTTCAAGCCCCACTATCAATAGGTTGTCACTGCTGTCCCGCAAGTGCAGCTAACTGGGAGGCCAGCCATATCTCTCATTGTCTGTGGTAAGAGGCATGTAAAAGAACGTTTGCTGATTTTCATCAAGAGTAGGCTGCATAGCCTGTTTCTGCCCTGCGATGGCCTGGCGAGCTGTCCAGAGTGCCCAGAGTTGGCTGATATGGACGCCAGCCTCCCTACAATCCTAATTAGGATTAAGCAGTTCAGAAAATGAATGAATTTTGCTTTTCTTTATGTTACCACATAGTACATACTAAAAGATGCCATTACACAGCTCCTCTGCTTCTGCTTGCATGTGTGCTCCGAACTCATGCATCTGGAAAAAAAGTAAAAATAAATCAGAAAAATCTCATTTGAGTGTTTTTTCGCTTAAGTTCCGTGTAGTGTATACTAAAACCCTTTTTTTGCCTTAGGCTGGAAGGATGTTGCTGAATTGAATAGTATCCTCAATGCTTTGTCTCAGAGACTTTTCAATATTATTATTCATTCAAAATAAGATCCTGGGTTCGAGTCATGGGTTCAGCGAGGACTTTTTAGTGTGGAGGTTGAACAATTATGGTACATGACTGTCAAATCATCGTGCAAATATTCCTCCGCACAGATTTCATATATGATAGACAGGGTATTCTCCACAGCAAATGGCTCTGCCTGTCCACCATGTAAAGCACAAAGGCCTGACTTGTCAAAACATCATTGTATTTTCTTACTATTTGTACTGTTGCAAGCAATATCTGTGAGTATGTAGCAACAGCCAAGATGGTGGCACAAAAGTTCCACCCCAACAGTGCTATCAGGAAGTTGTAGCCTATATATCTTATTTGATATATATATATTTCTCCTCTTTCCCTCCCCCAGAGAAAGCTAGCAAGAAAAATTTTAATGTAAGAGTAATGCTTGCATGTCCACCACACAGCAAGGAGGTCCTGGGTTCAAGGCTTGGAGATGACATTTTTGTGTGAAGTTTGCATGTACTCCCTGTGCTTGCATGGGTTTTCTCTGAGCATTCCGATTTCCTCCCACAGTACAAATGCACAGTAGGCTACTTTGCTATTTCTAATTGCCCCTTGGTGTGAGTGTGAACAGTTGTGTGTGCTGGTCCTGTGATGGATTGACAGGCTGTTCAGAGTGTACATCACCTTTGCCCAAAGTCGGCTAAGATAGGTTACCCCACAACCCTAGTAAGATTAAGTGGTTCGACAAATATATAAATGAGTGAATAAATGGAACTAAAGCAGCCCAAACATGTTCCAGCATGACAATACACATTTGCATAAACCAAGGTCCATGGATACATGGTGTGCCAACTTTGGAAAGGAAGAACCTGTCTTGCACAGAACCATGACCTCAACCCCACTGAATGCCTTGATAAACTGTAACACTGAGTGCATCCCAGTCCCAGCCAGCTTCATTCAGGCATCTAAATGAATGCAATTGCTCTCTGTCATACTCTTAACTCTAGTAAAAAGAGTGGAGTTCATTATATCAATAACATTAGACTAAATCTACAGGGTGACCCAGAAAAACCTCCCAATTCAAATGTAAACAACAATCATTGAAGCTAACCAAATTTTATATTTGCCTCCAAATGGTGGTCGTCATTGCCTATACGCACTCGGAGGTGATTTCTGAAGGCTGCCATGACTCTACAGGTTATGTTGGGTTGAACAGCGGCTATCTCCTGCTGAATAGCAACCTTAAGAGCTTCAAGAGTTTGGGGTCAATGAGTATACACTTGTGATTTAAGGTAGCACCACAGACAAAAAAAAATCGCAAGGGGCGAGGTTAGGGGAATGGGCCAGCCACCCAACCACGCCATGCAATGAGAACACTCGATCTGGAAACTTTTTCCCTCGGCACTTCCATCGATTTACGCGCTGTGTGCGCTGTAGCTCCATTTTGCTAAAACCATGTCTCGAGTTGTTCGAGCTTAAGGTGTTCAAGTTGGGGTTGGGCTACCAACACACCTCTCCTGTCTCACTAAATTTTATGTGTGCAAATAATGATGAATAAAACCTGTATTGAATGAAGTTGCATGTGTGCAAATAATGACTTGATTATCTTTAACCCTTTTTTATTTACCTTTGAAATGGGGAAGTCTCCCTTATAATGACACAAGCAACAAGCACATATCAGTTATCTGCAATTTTTTGGATACATGGTGTAAATCAGATTACCACCGTTTCAGTACTAAGATAGTGTGCTAATATATCAGGCACAGGGGTTTCTAAATATTCACGTAAACACTTTTAACTCAATGGTCCACTTTTTAAGCATACACTTTAACACTACAGTACATAACTTTCAGACACCATGACGCCATCTTTTTATTTTTGTGGGTTGTTGCAAAATCCGGCAGACACTGGGAATCAAAACCATTGCCTGCACATTGGAATCAAACTACCATGTCAGTGTTATTACTGTGATTAGAATAGTCCACAAGCTTAAGAGCAAAGGGTCAAGCATGGACCATTTGTAAACCATTCTGACGGATCCAAAAGGAGAAGCTTTGCATTGCTGGGACAAAAAAACCCCATCCCTCTGACGAGTAACCCAGAGCCTTACTGGCCACTGACATACAGGCAATTCAGTGTACGTACTATCACTGCATTCGCTTATTTATCATCTAATCATGTTTATTGTCAGGATACACTGGACTGGTATATAATATTGTTGAAGTAGACAACCAAACATTTACTGAAGTTGCTCTGGATAACAGTGCTAAATTCAGTTAATGTAATTTCTCCTTTTTACAAACTGATATCATTAAAGGTGCATGCAAAAGTATAGTATCTGAAAAAAAAGACCCACTGTTCATTCCCAGCAATACAACAGAAAATATTATGTACCATCAAAAAGCAGAAGTATGTTAATAAAAAAAACAAATAATTACAAAAAAAAAAAAAACCTGTAAAACAACACGGCTGTGGGTGGTGGGCATTTAAAAAGTACAGAGGAAGTCACCAGTGCTGTGTGTGCAAACACAGCAGGCCGAATATCCAGTCAGCAAACTCTAATAGTGAGACATTAGTAGAGAAGTGAGAGCAAGACTATGTTGATTCATATTAGTCTTTTTTCCCCCTCTACTTTGCAGAGTATTTCAGAAGTACTAGATTACATGACACTGCGTCATTATCGATGGAGCCTCATCCACTCCATTGTTTGGGCAGAGGAATATTTAGGGTGCTGTTTAAATAAATAATGAGAAAAAAATACATACACATACACATACTTCTGTTTATAGGGAGGATGTATTTCACTGTTGCGTTGCTGGAGATGAATGATAGCCCTTTTATTTTCAGATGATATATTTAGCATACAGCTTTAATCAAACATCATGAAATTGTTATTTTTACATAGCCTTCACCACCATCTAAATTATTTCACTGAAATATGCAACACACCCACTGGAACAGCTACGCATTTTAACATTTCTATTTAGAGTTAAAGACGTAGATTTCATAAAACACAGAAACGTACACACTAAGACACATTTTATGCGGATAATGACAATTGATGTCTGATGGTATTTAGATTTGATACACAAAAATAAATCACAGGACAACATGATCTGTCAAACTGTTTTAACGAGAAAAATACATTGCAAAAACTGCAGAATGTTTCTTCCAACATTAAATATCATTAATAAAATAAGACTCACAATCATGATATCCTGAACAAATACCAAAGCAGATGTAGATTCTGCAATTACGTAACTGTAAATTCTTGACCTTTACCAATATAAAAAAATGGCATTAGTGATACATTATATATTAATTTCTCTAAAGCTCAGCTAATAAAGATGAGCTCGCAGTAGTGCAAAACTGATCCCATAGTTTGGTAATTTGAAATGAACAATGTAGCATTAATTGTAGAATGGCACAAGGAAGTGTTGAGCCTGCTCTACGTAACTGACTTTACTCCACACAAGTCAATCAAACAAACTTCATCATTGAGTCTTTCTTTTTTTTGCTTTCATCTCTTGCTTTCTTTTCATCTCCTCCATCTCCAAACGCATGTCTTCTTCATCTTCTTTAATACCCAGGCGCAAACTGAAGCAAAGACAAAACAGAGATGCATTAAGGTACACACTAATTTCCTTCAGATGCTCAAAGGGTCAGTTAAGTTTCTTTTTTTTTTGTCCATCAATAATTCATGATATTTTTCTCCTCTTCCCCTGCATCCGTTTCATTTCTTCCAACTCGCGGCGCTCTTCCTCTTGATCCTCAAGCACAGCCAGTCGCAGACTACCAGCAAAACGTGCCAGGCAGAAAACACGAGAGGCACACATTATGAAGCAGGATTGTGGAAATAAATACACTGTGGCTTCACACTAACGTTAAGAGAATGGAAATAAACGTAGCCTTGTGTGTTTACCTTTGTGCCTCCTCCTTCTGTTGTTCCTTCCAACTGCTCTCCATAAACTTTAATGCATAGTCACTCTCATCTTTATATCTAATAACACAAAGACAGTAAAGGGTTCATTATTCATTCAAAACATCATGCGATTGTGTAACTGGTTAAATTGCTGGAGAACTTACCTGGTCCGATCATAGCCAAAGATTTCGCGGATATGTTTTGAAATTTCATCCTGGTCTTCTCCTTCGTCATCAATGAAGTCATCCATCTCAGGGTCGTATTCCTCTTCATCCTCATATTTGCGTTTGTAGCTAGAGGTTATTGGTGGTAGCCTTGGACCTATCAAAATATAAATAATAATAAATAAATAAACCAATCACCTTACAAAATTCAAAAAAGCAACCTTATATACTGTAAAATAATAATAAAAAAATCCTTCCCCCAAAAAACTCAATGGACTTGTTCTAGAGCACAAACACTAGCAACACTTTAAACAGCAGAGACAGCATGGTGGCATAGTGGTCACAGCAAGCTGATCCAGGGTTCAATTTTAACTCTCTATTAACCTGCGTAGCATATCTACTACCTGAAGTGAAAGGGTTAACTTAGCTTAGAAATGTATTCCCCCCAAATATTGCCCAAAAAAAATCAACATTTTTGCCTATGTAAATAATTTTAACACAATTAGAAAGGGACTTGGTTAACAGAGGGTTGACATTTCTGTGTGAAGTTTGCTTGTTCCCCAAGTGCCTGCATGGGTTTCATCCGGGTACTCTGGTTTTCTCCCACAGACCGAAGACATTCACATTAGGCTAACTGGCTGTTCCAAATAGACCCTGAGTGTGGGTGAGAATGTAAACTGTTGTGTGTGTGCTGGCCATGCGAAAGTCTGGATGTTCAGGGTACCCTGTCTTCTCCCAGTGGTGGCCAAGTTAGGCACTAGCTAGTAGGAGTATGCGGCATGGCAAATAAATGAATATTACAAAAAGGTACAAAGGACTGATGAGGATAGCGGCACTGCTGGGCTCATTACAGGAAAAGGGGAAGAAAATGGAAAAAGACATCACATGTCCCCAGTGAGGAAAAAAAATTAAATCTGAAGATACATTACTGGATATTTTATTGTTTATGTATGATATTATATATAATCCATTTTATAACCCTGGTTCTGATCTGTCTTGAGAAGGAGCTCTGACTTGGGCCTCAAGGTAGAGGGCAGCATGGCATAAAATGTTAGTTATCATTAATGTTTCAGGATGGCTCACTGATGTTCTAAAGGAAAAAAAAAAAAAAAAAAAAAAAAAGGACACAGATCTCCTTGATTGATTGGAGCACAATCGGGGAGGGATGGATGGATGGATGGAGAGATATATATATATATATATATATATATATATATAAATATAAAAAAAAAACACAGCTCACATCCAGGAGATGAAACTTGAAGGAATCGTGTTGCCAAGTTTAACACGATCCCCTACGATGGCGCATCAAAGTCTGTTACTCTCTGTTAAAGCCTGTTATGCTACTCTGCACTCGTCCCACGTTCCATCACGAGTGGCATCAAATTGTAATACGTCGTAATCAGTGCGATCATCACGAATCCACCAACTTCCCTCAAGATCATCACGATTCGACCCCACGACCCCCCACGTTCATCGCAATTCGACCCCACGTCCATCACGATTCGACCCCACGACCCCCCACGTCCATCACGATTCGACCCCAACGAC